>KV908413.1:502447-512447 GCA_002005505.1 Botryococcus braunii
GTCAATCCTTGTCCCTTGCATAACTTATGTCCAAGCGCATCATTATAGATGGCCAACCTCAATATTTCCTGAAAGTTATGGTGTCCATGCTCTTGTGGCAAGACTAGCAATAGCCCACCAAGGGTTATGACCTGCATTAGAAGTAAATTGTACAGGGTTCTAATCATCATATTGGCAATCAACTGCAGAACTTTCAAGCCGTTCCTCTTGTGTTTTCGAATGGTAGACGAGCGTTGGGAGGCAAAGGAATCACCTTTCCGCCGACGAGCCAGTGCTTGCTGCCATCGACAGGCAGAGTAGGAGGAACATCAAAACTGAGACCTCGGATATCTTTTATAAATGTCAATACTAAAATCAAAACTGGGAAAGCACGCGTCAGCTCTTCTGTTGGCCTTCCCGTCTGAGGTGCCATCACAAGGCTCCTCGTGGCAGCTGACATCTTAATTCAATAAAAACGATCCCTAAGAGTGTGCACATTGAAAGGAATCTTATTGGTGAAAATATCTACCGTGAGGGATGGTTCCTTGGAACACATACGTCGTTGCGACGCCCGCGTTTCCGTTGCACTGCACGCGAACAAGCACATGCATGTATACTTTTAATGGACAAACCTTCTTCCAATCAAAATAAATGTTTCTGAACACAGATGACCTTGGCCACCCTAATATGCTTACATACCACAGACAACCCCTAGCCGATACCCAGGTTTGAAAGTTTCGACTCAGGCTTCCAAGCAGCTAGGAGTACAATTTACGACTCCCGCGACTTGTTTCTAAAGATGATGTGAAACAAAGAACATCACAAGCTTTCTTGGATGGGCATGGCCCGGAGATGCAAGGACAGGCGCTGTACGTTGGGTTTGACTGGAACTCCACTCGACCCTTCCGAGAGACCGAATCTCAAACGTATGGGGGCCCCCCACGCGTGGGACGGCGAACGTCCCTCTTGCCTCTGGCACTCCGGGTGAGGCGTCGTGGGACCCAATATGGCTAGGGCGAAGCTACCCAACACTGAGAACACGAACCTCCTGGCGTAATTCTCTTGGTCAAGTTCTATGTGTGGTGATTCTTTCTCTGGGGCATATGCGTGGCGGTTTGGCCCTTTAGGTCAGTTATGTACCCCTTCCTCGAGCTCCGAGACATTGAAGTTACGTACCTCTCTGTGCTCTGTCACCTGGCAGGTGTCCGGGGAAGTGTACCCACACATGTATGACTACATGTACTTGAAATGGCCCTTCTTCATGACACACGGAAGCAAATTTGCTGTGAGGCTGTGCAGTTGCCTTCGCGGGGAGAAGACGGAAATCCACCTGGACGGTTCGGTTGCTGGGCGTGGCTGGTGGTGATTGAAGCACCGTGTTGCCCGTGTGGCCGGCACTGTCATGAAAACGGTGTTTAGAATTAAGAGTGAAGCCTATTCTAACCGCATACCAAAAATCCATCATGCAGGGACGCGGAATCTAGGGGCCAAATACTGAAGGTGATATTGAGAGGGAAAGAGAGAGGGCGAGGGAGAGAGAGAGGGAGAGAGAGAGAGAGAGAGAGAGAGAGAGAGAGAGAGAGAGAGAGAGAGAGAGAGAGAGAGAGAGAGAGAGAGAGAGAGAGAGAGAGAGAGAGAGAGAGAGCGCGCGCGCGCGAGAGAGAGAGAGAGGGGGGGGAGAGAGAGAGGGGGGGATTTTGTCAGACAATCGTAAGGCGTAAACGACAAACGTAAACCCTGGCTGGTGGGTAGCAGGCTGCAGAAATGATGGATGGTGGTGAAAATAACTCTGGACCCTAAAAAAGAATTTTGAACTTGTGTGTTAAGTGGCAGACGTAGAATCCCCTGAGAAGTTTGGGAACCGGTGGTTTGGGTCGGAATAGCGAAGGCAGGGCAGTATTTTGTCAGACAATCGTAAGGCGTAACGACAAACGGAAACCTGCGTGGTGTGTAGGAAGCTGGAGAATTGATAGATAGTGGTGAAAATTAATCTGGACCCTAACAATAGGGATCAGAACTGGTGTGTAAAGGGGCTGGTGTAGAATCCCATGAGAAGTGCGGGAACTGCTGGTTTGGGCCTGAAGAGCGAAAGCCGGGGAGTATTGCATGAGAGGGGAAGTGTGCATAGATAGATAGTGTCATAGATAGGTGTGATAGAGAGGGAGAGAGAGAGAGAGAGAGAGAGAGAGAGAGAGAGAGAGAGAGAGAGAGAGAGAGAGAGAGAGAGAGAGAGAGAGAGAGAGGGGGGGGGGAGGGGGGAGAGACAGAGGGATTTTGTCAGACAATCGTAAGGCGTAACGACACACGTAAACCCTGGGTGGGGTTTGGGACAAAATGTTGTTTGAAACTAGCTTTCCGTCCAAATTTGATGTCCACCATGCGTTTGCTCGTTGACTTTGGTGCCATCAACGGAGTTTGTTACAAAAATTGCTTCAAGGTTTTAAGGTCGTCTCATCCGTGGCAGGATTTGAGTGCTACCAGCCTGGTATCCTTCAACTTAGCCTCCAAACCGTGCTAAGTTATTATCCCGATATTGATGGACGCACTGCCAGACCATAAGCAAAAAACAAAACGAAAAACAGAAACAGAAAGAGAAAAAGAAACAAGAACAAGAACAAGAACAAGTACAAAAACAAAAACAGGAACAGAAATGCGGTTAGGATAAGCTTCACTCTTAATACTAAAAACAAAACAGAAACAGAAACAGAAACAGGAACAGAGACGGGTTTGTGCCTGGTGGGGCTGGTGCGCGGGCTGCCGCTGGCAAACTTGCATCGTACCGGGAGGTCTTACTCAGGCAGCCGCCTCGTGTAGTTTTCCGCCCCTTCTCTTTTGAAACTCTTGGGAGGTTCGGGGATGCGGCGGAGGAGCTTCTGAAGAGAGGCTCCAGGGCCTCGTCAACCAGGCTGTTGTTGCCCACGAGAATTTGGTGTGGTTCTCAGTACAGCGGCGGGTTAGTTTTGTGATTGCGCGGGCAGTTGGGCGGCAGCTGGCGTCGAGCCTCCCTTGTGGAGGGTAGACTTCCATTTTCAGGTGTAGGGGTGGGAGGGGTGTGGGGTTTGATTTCATCTTATTGTAATCGAGAACAGAAACAAAAACAGACAGACAGACACACACACACACACACACACACACACACACACACACACACACACACACACACACACACACACACACACACACACACACACACACACACACACAAGGCTCTGTAGGCCCTATCTCTTTGCGTGCCTAGTCAACATATTACCCCTCCATATGGTAGTAGAAACGCATGGATGCGGTTCTTGTACACAAAGCTTAATAAACCACGTGGGTTCATGAAGGATGGGGCTGCACATGTGGACTGTCTGGCATGGCATATATGGACTGTCTGACGCAGCGTATGCTCATATGCATTTGGACGCCTGCGTGCACGTCCCTTCCTTGGAGGGAATATTCATATCCAAACTTATGATGAGGGATTTTGGGTTTGGTGGTGGCCACTGCTGGTAGCCACCCCGCTATAAGAATTGTGTCCCCTTAAATGGTGTACTTGACAAGCAAACCTAACTCGAGGTGGGATTCCCTCCCTTGAGCCGGAGCCGGTGCCGATTTGGGGCCCCATGACCACCGAGCGAGCAAGTTTGAAATGGATATATATAGAAGATAGGGCATATACGTCGTAAAGGCCATGTAGGTGAAAGGCCGTGCCAGGGTGCTCATAGCCCCGTGAGAGCATAGCCATTCCAAAAAAAGGGTGAAACGCACGACGTCATTGTGGAGCCGGATGTCCTACAGGGTCAAACTAAACCTATTTACTATGAACACGGGGCCTGAACTTCCCATAGCGAGCAACAACATTAGCTTCACCATAGATATGGTCACGTACTGCTACAGCAATACAAGAAGTCTCGGCTATGCACTATCACTTGGCAAGATGAACTTAATGACACTGTAGATTTAAACAAATCGTGAAGCATATCCAATCTGTAGTCCATCATTAGCCGTAGTTGCCATCATGCACAAACTAGGGATCGAAAACTCTGGACTGAGACCCGAAAGGCACGGCCCCACATACACGCACACACACACACACACACACACACACACACACACACACACACACACACACACACACACACACACCCACACCCACACACACACACGCACGCGCACGCACGCATGCACGCACGCGCACGCGCACGCGCACACACACACACACGCACACAGAGGGAGGGAAGGAGGGATGGGCCGAGGGATGGGGACGTGGGATTAGAGACGGGGAGCGGGGTAAGAGATGCAAGGAAATGAGAGAGGGGAATAAGGGCGATACCTCATCAGGGAGGGAAAGGAATCTGGAAATTGGTGGCACCTGCACTTTTTTGTTCCTTGGTACTCATATAGGACAGTGCACCGGGCCACGTGAGCCATTGCAAACCCCTAATTTGGTTAATGTATACACATGTACTCATGGATCATGCACGTGTACATATGTATCTACTAATCATTTGATTTGTTTGCAATGGCCCACGCGGCCCAGTGCACTGATGTGTACTCATATGAGTACAAACAGAGCCCGAAGATCTCTCAAGAATACTGATTCAGGGGGTTCGTCATCAATTACACTATATATCTTGTGAAGTCCGTCCGTACCCAGCAAGCATAGGTCGTCGTGATTTTTGTGATTCTTGCTGGGGTCTAAGAGTAAATTCCGATAAATACAAATTGCATGCACGATTTCTGGCGTGCGGTTCACTCTTTTGTCCAAACAAATTGCCATAGCAGACCGAAATCCGCCAGAATTCTGCATTATTTGTGTAAACCATTCCTTCGCCAAGCATGACCGGGGCACCGGCCATTGTTCTGCCTGTAAGCATGCCTTCCAAGAAAGAGCTAAGGATTGTCCTCTGCAGCATGATCTCCGGTTACTCGGCCTATCCTGGAAAAAAGGGGAGAAGAGGCCGGAAACGGAAAACAGCAAAACCACAATGGTGCAGGGGCTGATATACACCTACACACAATAAATGGCTTGGTAATACGAGTATACTCTGCTGCACCAATACCCACAACCAACCCACACGGATGTAAAGATGACGCAATATCGGTCCTGAGAAGGCATTGGTGACTGACAAATCACTGGATTGTATGCATGAATACGATGCAACGCTAATCCTGTTTCCCGCATTCAGCAATGTTACACGATACCATAATGACCAGATGTGTCTGTCAGCCAAGTTGCGAGTTCCATCCACTTCAAAAACTGAGTCCACTCCTCACGGTCTCCCAAATCCCACCACTTGATTACGGCTCCTCGTAGGCCTTGTCCTTTGACAAGGACCTTATGTCCTTGATGAAAATAAGGCCTTCCCATGTAATTTGAGGCCTACTTCTTTAACAGGGCTTTGAAAATCAGCTAGTAGTACTATAAGGGAGATTATATTTGGCATCATGCGACACGCAATTGTCAGCCAGCGTGGTTCCCGCATGACGAGGTTCAAGTCATTAAATGGGTGAACGCCGAACAACGAAATGACCTGGAACATCCTGCAATACAAGCCCCTCGAGGTATACAAGTGACCGCACAAGGATCGACGTCGCTACACAAACCCCCGCTTCAAAATAGGACAGTCCTTTGAAGGCTTTAAAGGAAATGTCACCCAACTGCAGAAAGACATACAACAGCCAGTTCAAACCACATTGCTTTGTTAATCATCGGGTTTAGGGTTGAACCAAGACAGGAGGTATTGACCAGCCAGTGCAGAAAAGGGTTTTTACTTAAGCGGGGCCAGCGCTGCACACAGGTCGGTCTCGAGGTATAGCAATCTCACACGCTAGCTTACTAAATAGTAAGCTAAATAAACGTCAGGCCTGGCAACTGGAACGTTCCTGCAACCATGCCACCACGTGCTCCTAATTCCGCCGTAGTGCCATCATGGAATGCATTTGACAGGCAATGTACCTATCATGACACAACACACGTCTAATCAACCTTCAGATCCCAAGATCTCTAGAGTGCTTGGATGATATACACCAGAACTGTATTCAGAATCAACCAGGCCTTCTGCTGATACTTTATGTATGCCAATTGGTGTAGGTGGTCGGAGACACCACAAAAAATGTGCCCGTACCTGCGTCTGTAATCGCACGTACACTTTCTTCAACTCCATGAGCCAATTGGAAACAAAACCCCGATCCCGACAGTAGGGTCTCATGGATCACCATGCACACCCCTTGAAGCTATCTACATAGATATATCTTGGTCAGAGTCCCCAGATTCAGAAGAGGGGCTCATCCAGGACATACATATATAATGTACGGAATGAAATTGAACATAAAAGATGAAATGACATTTATCTGCATTTACCTTAATATTTCTGGTGCCCGTGATTCACAACGGATTGGACAGTGCATAATGAGCCTAATGCTGGAGGACGGAGTGGAGGTGTATATGTAATTCCATATACAACCCCTTGGGTCGCAGTTGGTTTTTAGTCAAAAGCCCCTCAGGAGATTTTCACAGAACCATCTTCACAGAACCATGACGTAGCTACATGTATAGAAACGAAGCAGGTGACTACGTTTCATGAAAGTGAGCCGGGTGACCTCTTTCAGCAGTAGCTGATCAAAATTGAAGTAAGTGGCTCGGTACTGCAGAAAGCTATTTCATTGTCTGTACGCACAGGCATTAATTAATTCATTCATCGTTCCTTCATGTCATACCTCCGCCCGCAAGAGGGCAAGAGGGAGCACGCATGTAGGCGCAACTTGCCATTGAGTACCAAGCGATCCTCACAGAGGGGAAATAAAATATTCAAATGGCTGTACCACATCACTAATATTACAGCTCGCCTTGCAAATCCCCTAATCATCCCTGTCTAGTAGAGGCCTCTGAAATAGGATCAGAACCCCAGGGACTGATTCCTGCTTGAGGTAGACCTGTCCAGACTCATGATCCGAAAGTAAGTAGGGAATCTGGGAGCCCTAGGAGACCCCCATTGTCAGGTCTCCGATGACTCGGCAGATATAATTCTCTTCATTCTTCTCATAGGTCTGTGGCTAGTCCAACGCACTGGGATCCAGCCTCCTGAGTTCGCAGCCAGTCCAAGGACCTGCTGGCAATCTATGCAGCAAATTTTCCCGTGGACTTGATTTTTCAACGAAACAGGCGTTCTGACCCCTAAATAACGTAATTCCTGTTGCCAAATGCTGGCGACTTGCCCCTTGCAAACAAATTGTACCTTTTTTGTCACCAACTTGAAGCCGGCAACAACCATTGCCAGTCTCAGATCCACTTTACTAACCATCGCCAATCTGGCGAATCTGTTGAGGGACATGGCATCCCGGTTGTGCCTGCTGTTAACAGAACGTTGATCCAAAATGCCCCGCATCAGAATAATCTACGGAGCTTGACTAGACTGTGCATTAGAGCCATCAAAACCATGTTGCGGTGCAAGCATCTACTCAAGCACAAATCTACTTCTCAGAAAGATCTAATTCTCTAGTCCTTTGGCACCCTTGCCAAATCAGGGCCAATCAACAGCAAATGGACACAAGTACAAAATCACACTGTTCATTTAATTAAATATATAATATCTTAAAAGAGCCAATGACTTCAATCAGCTCTATTCTATGTTCTCGAGCGGAGGCAACCCAGAAACGCAACACTCCTAATTGCCAACTGACAACGAGTTCAACACATGTTTCTGCTAATCTCACAGGCAATAGTCTATTTCTCCCATTCAGGTTTTCCCTATCATTGCTGACGACAACGCCTTGACTTTGGCCGCTATTTCATGCGGCTTGCCCAAACACCTTGCCAAGACAGGGACCCTAGAACTAACAACAGGGCCCCAAATAGAAGCAGCACATAAGCTGCTAGGACCCGGAGGCTGAAGCAACGTCAAAGAGACAAATCGATGTCTCGCCTGTGTCTTCATCAAGATTGGGCAAGGACGATCATGTTACCAAAGAGTTCCCTCAAAAGAGTCAAGGGTAAAACACCCCCCCAACAGTTGTTACCCGCCAATGAGCAACCATCTCCTTATTGCTGACGCAGCAAGGAGGCACTCCTGATTCAGCAAATGAAAGGCGTCGCAAGGAATTTGGTTCCACCAACTCTCATCACAGGTTTGAACTCGAATGTGTGGTGCCAAGTCTCTAGTCACTATTCACTTGCAGACACTAATGCAGTACAGCAAGTTCACATGAAGCAGTAGACGTACTTCCAGGCGACTTCCGCAGTGCAGCTGTAACTTACTTTCGCAGAGAGTCTAGGAATGTCCCCAGTTCCGCCTGGACTGCCTGTAAAAACCACCCAGTTGTCCCTACATTGACAAGTTGTTGAAAATGACTGGGCGGGCGCGCGCTCGCTCGCACGCACACACACACACACACACACACACACACACACACACACACACACACACATACACACACACACACACACACACACAGACAGCAGAGACACGGAAAGGCACCCCACGCATGCATGTGGACCAAAAGTACAAAGGAAGCGGGACAAAAAGGTGCAAGCTTGTGCGAAGCAAGAGTATCACGGACTTGTCAGCAGAATTTAATTTATATATCGCATTTGCACCCCGCATCTGCACCGCGTCTGGAAACTGGATTGCCTGCTTTTGTGTATACAGTCTTGTGTACACAGGTTGCTTGCTACGTATGTAGCACACAGTAGTTAAGAGCGCAAACCAACAACAACTATCAAAACTTAAGGCTTTCTAGCTTTGCAACCGTGAAGGACAGGGCAGGACCTTGTCGTGAGAACAGTCCCCTGTGCACATAAAGGTTAGGTGGACACGCTGTAAGTTGTAGGCGTAACAACTACCAAGCATCAAATTAGGGGTATGCAGGTCCATGTGCATATTCAGTACCACCCTTGCGGTACTGTCCTTGTCCTGGGTCTATCTTATATCCCGCGAGCCTCGTCTAAATCTCACAAGCCAGAGCAGCACGCTATTCAAAGTGCAAGAAGTCCACAACAAGCGCACCTGCTGGCGTCGAAGAAGAGCTTGCCACTTTGCCGCGGCAGAGGCCAGCCGCTCTTGGTCAGAGCGTGCACTGTCTTGTTCGCTACTCGGCTCGTGCACAGCATCATAGTTGCCAGTCATCTGCTGCTCGGTCATGTGTAAAGCTGCACCATTTGCTTGCAAGGGGGCCTCATTTGAGCCAAGCTCGACATCTGTCTCTTTTATTCCAGTCAGCGATCCAGATACTGGCTTGTCCATTCCGGCATCTGTTGATATAGAAACCTTCTTTATCGTTTTTGACCTACCAGGCGCTGTCAACACACAGACAAGCGTCAGTTGAATTTGTGACCCCTATGATACTCTTTATCATCGAATTGAGTTATTCATGTTGTTTCGTACCAAGATTGCCACCTCCCGCCCTGCCTCTGAGAGTCATACAAAAACAGCATATAAACGACGCTGGCGCACAGCAAGTGTGCAGGCATAACTTAGGCGAGTACAGGTCAACAGGGTTTTGGGAAACACAAACACAGTAGGAGGGGGGTACCAGCAAGTGAGCTTTGGCGAGAAAATTGGGGGCGGCTATGTTGGCTACCATTGATGCTTTCCACATCTCCATTCAAGTACTCCCCTGAGTGATGGGTACTACGGGGCCGCATACTTTGCACCTTGAAACTCGTCGCCCTGTCCACACACCCCAGCAATTTTCTTCTAATCAAAAAGACATTTATGTTATGTGCTATCCCGAAGTCATTTTTTGCTTGGCTGCAATCATTTAAAGCACACTTCGGAGGGTAGGAGCTCCTTTGCTTAGGAAAGAGGCCCCGCAACTTCTATACAAAGACTTGTCTGTAAAAATGAATAACTCTCAACATCTTAAGGGCTCCTTTCCACATGCAGTGAAGTATGAGTCGGTCCAACACTTGTATAACACTTGTGTATTGCTCAAACCCGGTCAATTGTTGGGCAGCAGTATTTCAAGATCATGGGTATTTCAAGAAATATCTGGTTGGGTATGTTGCCCAGGCCATATGTTTGTCCCATCCAGTGACAGG
>KV908413.1:514947-524611 GCA_002005505.1 Botryococcus braunii
TTGCCAAGGACTGGAAAATTGGATCAGCAACACAAGTGATTGGAAATGTCAGTCGCAGAATATGAGGATACCCACCAACTGGGAAAAGCCAACCCCAGATCGGTGGGCTCAAAGGAACTGCCCACAATATGCAAATCACAATTGGTGGACGCTTTGACCTGTGCAAAGGCTGCAAAACCAACACTCCAAATTTAAAGGTAAACATGGGGTCATCCCCTGTGTGGTGGCCCCGTCTGGAGAGGAGGCCACTCACATGATATCAACTGCAAAAGAGGCAAGTTTAATCATGTGGAGAGTTGCCTCGGTGCACCCAATCTCCAAGCCTCTCTGGTGAAGGACAAATATCTTTCCGTGATTCGGCCAAGCAACAGTCGGCCCCTATAGCTTATAGATGAGGTTGCTACATATGTAAATAAAGAATACGAAGAACCATTTGCAAATGCTTCAGCTGATGCCCCAACGGCCACACTTTGTAAAGGGGATAACTCGCTTATGAAGTAGGCAATGGGGGCAAGTACTGTGGGGCACAAGTACCTGCAAATCAGACACTTCTGAAGCTCCCTGAGTTGTTTATTTTAAAGTACAATCTCAACATGAAAGGTTTCACAAAGAAACAACAGGAAGGGGATAGTTTCCAATAGGATGTTGATCCATTCAACTGGTTATGGGATAGTTATGTTCAACTCAGCAGGGAAGGAGCTTGCAGCCAGACGGGCAAAGCTTTCCCACCAACATAGCAAGCACACATGTGACAATACACAAGCAACGCAGTGAGTTATGAGATGCTCAATTAGTATTTGCGTAATCATCCTCTTGTCTGTTTCTGCTCAAGTATGATGGCAATCCCCATCAAGCGTGACGCACATGCAGCTAACCTGCTGAGCTGCAGTATTTCTGAAAGTTTTTCTATTCCTCAATTTTTCTGTCATACCCTCTATTGCACATGGCCTGATCCCAGAGTACCCAAGCGGCTTCATGCTGCCCTTTGCAAACTGTACAAGTATGCCTCACTCACATAAAAGCCTCTGAGCAGGGAACTCACGCTCATCTATAAGCAGAGCCACAATCCGGTTTGAACGTAGGGCTTGGAGCATAACCGCCTCATCCGCTTCATTGTTCCTGTTCCATGCAAAGCACACCTTATATTTTCAGGCCCAAGACTGCTGCTGAAAACTCCCAGACTGTATTTGACAGTCAAGATTTGCTTCGCTCCACAGTGCTTCATGTCAGGTGGCACTAAAGCAGCATGAATGCTCACAAGTGAGATGCCTTAAGGTTGGCAGGGTGTAATGTGACGAAGTTGGTGCCAGGCAACGTCAATTACAAGGTGTACCCCTCGTATCAATAAGCTCTTTGATCCTCCCAGTTGCAAAAGGAACTTCCAAGGAATCTCAGATGTGAAAGCAAGCTAAAAAAATAAATCAAAAGAAAGCGAGAGGGGCATGTTTCGAGGAGGAAGAGGATTTCACAAGAGACGGCCAGCCAAGCGCCCGTCCTCACAGAAAGGAAGGAAGGGAGAGTTTGAGAAGTCAGCCAAAGAGAACAGGAGAAGATTGGCGAAGCAAAGACAGCCAGTTGAGTTCTGACAGCTAAGGAAAGCCAATTGCAAGACTTGAAGATTACCAGGGAAGAAACTGCGGCGAGAAAGGGTAATCTTGAGCGTTGCTGCCGTTGAAGATCCGTTTGTACTATACAACCCAACACCATCAAACCATCAGGATGGCAATTTGAGCAATCAGCCAAAAAAAACCGAGGGGGGGGGGGGGAAGAGTTAATGCCAGCAGCTCTGGCAGAAGCTGCTACTCTTAAGTATGCAGTGCCCGTTTGAAAGTGCCTTCAACGTTAAAATGCCCTTCCACACTCAAGGGATGTACCTGGCATTACCTGCATTGTGTGCCCCCCTTCCCTCATAATGCAGACAACAGTGTGCAGTGAATTGCATCCTCTACCTCCCAGCAGGGCCTGGCCGGCATGGCAGCTCGTCTCTCTCCCTCCCTCCATCCTCCCCCCCCTTCTCTCTCTCTCTCTCTCACTCACACACACACACACACACACACACACACACACACACACACACACACTGTGTGTGTTGCTGTGTAAATGCATGAATGTGTGTGAGTGTGTATGTGTGTGTGCGTGTATTTGCGTCTGTACATCTATGATTGTGTGCATGTGTGGGTGGGTAGGGGGGTCCTCTGTGTGTGTGGGTGGGGGAAGAGGGGTGGGAGGACGACCCGGGGGGGGGGGGATAGAGAGGGGGGAGGGAGGGAGGGAGGGAGGGGGGGGGGAGAGAGAGAGAGAGAGAGAGAGAGAGAGAGAGAGAGAGAGAGAGAGAGAGAGAGAGAGAGAGAGAGAGAGAGAGAGAGAGAGAGAGAGAGGGGGGGGGTGAGGGAGGGAGGGAGGGAGGGCAGAGAGTGGGGGGAGAGAGGGGGGGAGAGAGAGGGGAGGGAGAGATAGGGGAGAGAGAGGAGAGGAGGAGGTTGCTGGAGAGTCAGTCACACACACGCACACGTACATTCAGAGTCAGTCACACACACACTCTCTCCCCCCCCCTCTCTCTCTCTCACTCTCTCTCTCTCTCTCTCTCTCTCTCTCTCTCTCTCTCTCTCCTCTCTCTCTCTCTCTCTCTCTCTTACATTCATACACATGCGAACATCCGACCAGAACCAGAGAAGGGAGAGGAGAGCAGGGAGGGGGCATATAGAGAGCAGGGAGCGAGGCAAAGAGATGCAGACAGAGAGGGAGCAAGTGGAAAGGGAGTGAGGGAGAGGGCAGGGGACAAGGGGGTGGAGGATTATGAGGCTCTGAGCAAGATTCTCAGTGACAGCTAGAATATAAATTAACACGAAAGGGCAACGTCGACTCCCTATAACACAAGCTGCACATACAACGGCATGTTGAAGTTCCCTCGTTCTTGAAGACAGGTCACATGGGTTATGACAATCTCTCTCTCTCTCTCTCTCTCTCTCTCTCTCTCTCTCTCTCTCTCTCTCTCTCTCTCTCTCTCTCTCTCTCTCTCTCTCTCTCTCTCTCTCACACACACACACACACACACACACACACACACACACACACACACACACACACACACACACACACACACACACACACACCACACACACACACCACTGCCAATAAAGACAAAAAGCTGAGACGTACCCCGTCCCAGGTGCCCACGGCTTTCCCGCGAAGATCTGCAAGATCTGCACAGCAATGCCACCCCCATATTGACTTCTTAGCAAAGTTGTGTCACATAGAACTTGCACATCCATCACCATCCTTTTGCAGCATTCCCTTCCCACCCCCGCCCCATACCCAGTAGAGATAGTGCATCGCCGAGATCATTTTTCAAATGACCAGGAACATTGTGTACAGCAAGCTTCAAGGAACTTGATTATGCTGTTTGCTATTGAGGCCACAGCACATCTGCTAAAGGTTGTGACATTTTGACAGGTGTAAAAACCAAAGCACTCTCCTCTCCTCAAATGAAGCAACAAAGAGCCCAAACACAGCCTATTGCAACTTTGGATGCAACATTGCATTGCATTACACCTAATTGATTGTCAATGCCTTGTACGAGAGAGGAGGGTGGCATACTGTGAATATTGGTCTGCAGAGAAACCGTGGTAAGCTGCGCAGCTGTGTTAGCTGCAAAACCCCTCCAGGTCTGTTACACACTATGGTCACACAGCAACCCCTTCTCGAAACATCAATCCTGGCCTTGGCTCAATTGCAAAAGCAGCCCGGCATAACGGCTAACTTGAGTTGAGACCCAATAACACTTAAAAGTTGCACAATCAATGCTGTCAAAGTAAACTGTGGCATGCTGGTTGGATGATATCCTAACACCTCAAATACCACTGCTCTTTACGTTACATGCAGTCATGCAGCTTATTACCGGGTAATGAGGGATGTATGTAGCCGAGCTACAGGCATTCTGTGTTATCTGGTTTGGAAAGCTTTGAATGGTGTTAGATCCTCATGGCACTGCCTCGGTGTGGCTTGTCCTTGCTTCAAAGGAATAGCGTCATGGAATTCTTGTGTCTGCCTCCTTACTTACGTGTCATACAGACAGCACATGTACATCGAAGCACACTTCTATACTAGGCACTCCCACAGGAGATGTCACTAACTTTCGAGGAAGTGGGCTTAGGAAACCAGATAAGCTTGCTTTCCATTGCAACCATAGGTTGCCTTGGGAGGCAGCCCACCTGTGTAGGTCGCGAGAACAACCATGATTAGAAGGCCATAAGCCCACACTATGATACGAGCTGCCAAGGTGTTGACTTTGTCCAGATTCTGTGTAATTGCTACGATTTTTCCCGCGGCTGCACCAAGCACACCAGTAACCCCTCTACAACCGTTGCATATGATCAGAGAGTGAATCAGTGCACGACTGAAACCCAGAGGAACACAGCAGCAACTTGTATCTGAATGGAAACTGTAACACATGGATCAACAGGCTGTCAATTATTCATGACTACTGTTAAGAAGCCTGCAAAGAAGGAGAACGAAAACTTTTATTCATGACTACTGTTAAGAAGCCTGCAAAGAAGGAGAACGAAAACAAAAAAAAAAAAAAAAATTCCCCTCCAAAGGTCAAAATTCTCGTGGCAATCGCAAACCAGGGTCTGCAAAAAAACAAAAGAAAAAAAAAACCCCCACACACAAAAAACCCAAAGAAAATAGATTTAAAAATAGAAACAAAGTAAAAACCTCTGCTGCTGAAGAGCAGCACACTCCTACGCACGTTCCTGATATGTATTAACACCGGTACAGAGCCCTGCCTGACATCCCCTGCCCTCTCCCCCCTACCCCCAGGAAACTCTGGCGGACCATCATAGAGGCTCAAGTATAAATGGGATAGTCAAGGAGAAGGGGTATTTGTCACCTTGCCAAGCAGAGTAGCCAATAGTCTTCATGTTAGCTGTTGAGAATTTTGAGCCACTGTGCCCCCAACCCAAATCAAAGAAAGCTGTATATACCCCAACACCATGGAGGCTTCATTGCCAAACAGGCTGTAACTCAACCCATGAGAAGCAGTACAATGTATGCATGCTGTATTTCAAAAATCCGAAAATCTCTATAACCCCCTGGCAGTCACAGGCTGGCTCTGGGCAGAGCCTTACATCAGATGCAGCACCATCTCCACTCGAAACTAGTACATGCACAGGAGCCATGATTGGTGTTTATGTATGCCTCCCACAAATATTGCTACCTTGTGTGTGTCCGTTGACGCATTATTTCACTCATCCCCATACCTCCACATCCTCTCCCTTCATCACTATCTTCCCTTTCCATTCCCCCTCCCTTTCCTTTTGTCTCCCATTTCCCTTCTATTTCTCTACCCAGTGGCAGTACCCACCCCTCCTTTTCAAAAAGCACCACAGACTTGACCCCATATGCCACCCACACAGAAGCATCCAATTGAGAGACAATTCATCTGCAGAAGCTGTATTCACAGCGTGGTTGCCAATGCCACGCCCCAGTCGCCATTCCTGTGAACCTCTTGCACTTTGCAAACTTAGGCACAGAGCCAAATCACCAACACTCTGTCTCGGATAACTAAAACTCAGAAGTCTACGACACTGTCCCAGAAGTTGTTCAGGAACGTTCAGAGAAGCAGAACCCACCAATGTCGAGCATTACCAAAAGTGGGTTTATCTGGAAAAGGTCTGTTTAAACTATGACTCGTGCCTAATGCCAACCATTGAAAGACCTTCAAATATTCTTGAAAGGAAGGGATTTTTCCAGACCCATCATCCAGCATCTCAAAAACACAATAGGATCCGAACAAGCGGGCAAGGTCTTAAGCCAAAAACATTGACAACAAAAGCCCGAGAGTCTCATCCAAACAGTGTGCTCTGCTCTGTTGGCCACCAAAATGTACAGCTCTTGCTCCACAGATGGCTGATCTACAACCAGTGGAACGGCCTTGAAAGTTACGCAAAACTTGGGCGGATTGCGAAACCCCTCACAATAGTCGAAATTCAGTCCTAAAGTCCTCCAGACAGCTGGATCTTTTCTTAGCGAGAAAATCCTATTAACTCTACGCGAGTTCAATTTTACAACGACTCCTCAGAGGAACATTCTTTTTTTGGCTTAGGGCAAGATTTTAGATTGTACCATTACGGAAGAAGCGAGTTTATAGCTGCACACTGGCCACAACAGGAGAGTTTGGGCCGAAAAGGCGGACCAAATGAGAGAAGGGGCAAACCTTGCTTCGCGGCGGGTGGCAGCCCACTCAGCCACCCACACCAGAAGGCCCACCAGCAAGCTTGTGGCCACCAGAGCCACCCATAGCTGTGACCTCCCCATCCCAATCAACAATAACCGCGGAAACACCAAAGAGCAACAATAACAGTTTCCTACCAATCCAATAAAGGGTGCAGGAGAGGAGAGAGGGGGGGAGTTGGGGGAGAGGGGAAGAGAGAGAGGAGAGGGGTAGAGGGAGAGCGAGAGGGGTAGAGGGGGGGGGAGGGAGAGGGAGAGAGAGAGAGAGAGAGAGAGAGAGAGAGAGAGAGAGAGAGAGAGAGAGAGAGAGAGAGAGAGAGAGAGAGAGAGAGAGAGAGAGAGAGAGAGAAAGCGAGAGAGAGAGAGAGAGACAGAGAAAGAGAGAGAGAGACATTGCCCAGTCTGAATTTGTTGGGGAGTCATGAGAAGATGACACATGGATCCATAATGATCCATTATAAGAAATCTCCTCTAGCTGTCACTACTGCAATAATTGGGCGGAGGGATTGGATGTTGATAATAACCATATGAATTCCTAAAACGTAAGTGAAAAGGAATGCTGGAGCTGTAGACATAACTTACAACAATCATACAATACCGACCTGTTTCAGCCCCCACACACCATTGTTTCCAACAAAGAAATGACCCACGATCAACGATGTCCTACTAATACAAACCCCAGTCTTGCCCCAACGGTGTTTGACCTTTCTCTTTGTAGTACTATGTGCATCATGTCACTGTCAATCCATCCACAACCAAACCAGGAGCAACATCCCGCATATACTTGCAAAGATGCCCAGAGGAGCCATTGGTTTTCAATCCATGAGAAAAGCACAGCAGCGCAATTATATTTCAAAAATTAAACGCATACAACACCGAGCAGCAATACCGTTCCTAAACAACTCCACACATTGCGAGTATGTGATTCCTGAATTAATGGTCGGTATAGTCAATAAGATTCCATTATTCTTACATGTAAGCCGCCAATTTACAATAACAAGCCCCCTGTTTTTACATATTAAGCCACTTATTCTTGAATATACATCGCGAACTTACGGGTAAACTACCTAGCAGAGACCACCGACCATCAGTGAGACCATCAGTCTCACAAATGTCATCCATCCCTCTTTCAGGTACACCACCAACACCACCGCACCCCCATCCCCTCATGCTCGTGTACAACCCACAGATAGTTCCTACTCATTGCTTACTCCTTCCTTGAAATGACATGCTGATGGCCTGCCAACTCACACACTCTCAAACCCCACGCGGAGGCAATAATGTGCAGTCGGTAACAATGATTCAACCATGTCTGGTAATCCCAAGTCCCCACACCCCACACACCAGAAAGGCCAGGAGGGCAGCTTGTGTAACACACAGCATACCCCAACATGAGCATGTTACACAAAAAGAGCAGCAGTGGACAGAACCTCTTGGTATTTGTATTGCTGCCGATACCTACTTGATTCTGCTTGTAAATCAGGGCGTTGCCGTTAAATGAAACATATGAGCTAGTAGACAACCGCTTGTCATATAGCCTCCATGGTTAAAAGGAATTGACCTCCACTTGGGCCAAGCGATACTCCACACAACGATCACAAGGAAACGGTGTACAGATTTTGAAGTGCATTATTTACACTATTTTTTACACTCTTTTGTCAATCTGCCATGACGTCCCAACATGACACCAAAAGACACCAGTTCCTTGCATAACGCACACAGGATTCATGTCCAGATACTGGCCACATCTGACACTAGAAATCGCAACCAAACCTAAAGATATAGGTACAGTGGAGACCACATGATAATTAACATGTTGTCAAACAGCAACCTAACTCATACAACCCTTCTCACAGAACAGTATATGGCATGACACAGACTCATATCTTGCCTTTCCTAGGTTGTTGAGGTAGCCATCAAACCACCCGGGAGCGACTATACGCAAAATTGTCTGTCTGTGCTGTTCCTCAAGGGCTTGGTTATGCTGGGTGGAGGACATGAAGCTGTGTATTTACGGGGAGCATGGGGAGTATTTGTGATACTTCCCATAGTATTTTCTCCGCGAGTGCCGGGTCATGCACACTGTTCACTTTTCCAATATCGCAGCTGTACATACTTTCTGAATGAGACATTGCAGAATAAAGTGTCAAAGACAAGCCCATCCACCAAGAGAGATAGTGGCAGTATGCAAACTAGTCGCACGGGCATTGTGTAAGCGCACCTGCCAAGAAAACGGGGTGAGGAAACCCCAAGTGTTGACACCAGTTGCCGATGCTGCAATGAGGATGACCAGCTCATTGTGGTATTGTGGCCAGCTAAACTTCATGCCCTTCACAGATCTGTCCACAGTCAACTGCACCCTCCCTCCCTTTAGGCATTCTTCTGTGTAACAGTCCTCAAGCACAGTTCGTCTTGATCCAAATACCCGTATCGGCAGTATGGATTTATTAAACTAATTTAATCATTTCAGGGATCTTAAAAGCCTAAGAAATGTCCAATGCGGGACCTTGAAAGCAAACTAATACCCCGGCGAATTGTCCCGGGACGTCCCCAAAAGATTAACAACCCTCTGATATTTGTCCCAGCTGCGGCAAGGCGCCTGGAAAGCGCATATGGTTACATCATTGGTTATTGGTTATTATTTATAATTGGTTATTTTTCAGTACAAATCGGATCCGATTGTGTGTTTACTCTGTTATGTCGCCATCACGTATGGAAACCTTGTAGAATTGGGGGCTCTTCCGCTTGATAACAATAATATAAATGTTTGGTTCTTCCTAGCCCGTGCCTTTAATTAAAACCCGCCAAAACTGTAAATTTCGGGCCGAAAAAACTTTATATATATATACATACATATATATATATATATATACATACACATATATATATATATATATATATATATATATATATATATATATATATATATATGTGTATGTATATATATATATATATGTATGTATATATATATATATATATATATATATATATACATATACATATATATATATATATATATATATATATATATATATATATATATATATATATATATATATACCGTACCGTCGCAAAAGATTGACCCACGACGTTTTTGGGGGGTCAAAATTAAATGTATGAATAAATATATATATATATATATATATATATATATTTATTCATACATTTAATTTTGAATAATAAATATATATATATATATATATATATATATATATATATATATATATATATATATATATATATATATATATATATATATATATATATATATATATATATATATATATATATATATATATATATATATATATATATTCATACATTTAATTTTGAATAATAAATATATATATATATATATATATATAATATATATATATATATATAATATAATATATATATATATATATATATATATATATATATATATATA
>KV908414.1:0-32500 GCA_002005505.1 Botryococcus braunii
CGTGACCACACGAAACTCAGGGGCCCCTCCAGGTAGCACCTCCAGACTGTCAATGCATGCACCACAGCGAGAAGTTCTTGCTCCCTAGTAGGATAGTTAACCTCAGCGGGAGTCAAACGACGACTCTCGTAGGCAACTGGGCGACCCTCCTGGTACAACACGGCCCCCAACCCTGCCAAAGACGCATCGCAATGGACCTCAAACGGCTTTGAGAAGTCAGGATACGCTAAGCAAGGTGCATGTGTCAAGGCATGTTTAATCTCGGTAAACGCCCGAACACACCCAGCACTCCATACCCAGGTCACACCTTGGCGTAGGAGTCTGTACAGTGGCGATGCAAGTGCTGCAAAATTGCGAACAAACTTGCGAAAGTAAGTTGCCAGCCCCAGGAAAGACCGCAACTCGCCAACATTCTTCGGTGTGCTCCAATTAGCAACTGAAGCCACCTTACGTGGGTCCACTTTAATCCCATCTGCTGAGACTAAATGGCCCAAGTACTCCAGCTCATCCTTGGCGAAAGAGCACTTCTTTAGGTTAGCATACAACTTATGCTGCCGCAACAGTTCAAGGACTTTGCGGAGATGCTCCCTATGCTCTTCAATGGACTTGCTGTAGATGAGGATGTCATCAAGGTACACGAGCACAAACTTGTGCAGGTAAGGCGCGCTACATTCTCCCCCTCCTAGGTGACCAAGCTCCTGCGAGGTCCTAAGAGGAGATGTCTAGAGAGTTGCTTTTATGCCTTATGTGAGAAGACACCCTAGAGAATCGCTTCAACGCCTCGTGGAACTTGTAGCGCAACCATCAGCCAAAGGCCGTCATCATATGGTCACTCCCCTATGGGGTACACAGCTCTCACCTCCCAACGTAAGCCTCATCTCTCTTTCTCTTCTCACTATCCAGCGTAAGCTTCCTCTCTCCCTCTCTCCTCCCCCCAGAGACACGTTGCCCACCACGAGGCCCACGTGGTGAACGGGTCTATGGACCAATGTCAGGCAAGGAGCAGAGGCAACTGGGCCAGGCAGACAAAAGAAGTGTCTAATGTGCCGCAACACAAAAGAACAAATCCTTCATTATGCAATGATGGAAGCAAAACCAGCATGCAAAGCTCAATCCACATTTATGGCATTTTCCAACGGCCCCATAAATGCAGTACTAAGCAAACCGAGCACTAAAAGAGACTGTGAAAATAGAAAGTATTTTCAGCTCCATGCTTCTCGGCGCCAATCAACAAAGCAAGACCTCGTCATATCCGTGTAAGATCGGCATCCGGAAAAGTTGACACTTTACCACCGAAATCCCAACGATATGCTTGAAACACCAAAGCTTCATTAAGGCAATGCAAGTTGAAAACATTTGCAAAGGATTAGCAACCCAAAGCAAGCCAGATGAGGGGAAGCGTACACTCACCATCGTGAAGTGCCACCGTCCTCCCCCACCGTCCTCACGGAAACGGCAGAGCCAAACGTCATTAGAAAGATTACAGAAAAATCCGAACTTTCTTGCTTGGATCCACACACCAAGCTGGACGTCGACCCTCGCAGGCCACAACCATCCCCGTCATCATATGGTCACTCCCCTATGGGGTACACAGCTCTCACCTCCCAACGTAAGCCTCATCTCTCTTTCTCTTCTCACTATCCAGCGTAAGCTTCCTCTCTCCCTCTCCCCTTGTCCCTTAACACTGATATTGGGTCTTTGGGAACCCAAGTTGGCAGCCTGGACGGCAAGATGGACGCGATTATGCGTTTGCTGCAAGGATCGGGGGGGGGACAAGGTGCGTCTCCCTCGCCTATGCCTTTCGTTGCTCCTAAAACGAGGCCTCCAGCGCCTATTTTTAATGGAAGCAAGGATGGGACTAAGATAACAACTTGGTTCGAGCAGTTTGCGGCATACGCGGCGTTGTTGCAGCTCACTCCTGACACGCTTGTGGATCACGCATCCTTGTGTCTTTCTGGGAAAGCAGCTGAACAATGGGCTTTGATTAAAAAGTCTTTGGCTTTGCATGGCAAGGATGTGAAAGACTTTGATTTGTTCAAAGCTGAATTGTTGGCCAACTTTGTCGATATGTCAGTGGAAGACACCGTGCGATATCGTTTGGCGCAACTTAAACAATCTGGAACAGTGGCTCAATACTATACTGCCTTTAGGGCAATAACAGTTGAGGCAGTCACATATCCAGTAACTGGGCCTGAAGCTTGTGCAGCTTTTCGGGCTGGCCTAAAACCCGCTCTACTTGAACTCATTATGAAGGATGCCTCGGTAAGGCGTGAGATGAGCAATGTGGAGGCGGTGGTGAAAGCTGCCAAAGAGGCTGAATCTTTGTTGGCTATGCTTTCAGGTGTCTCCAAGGGAAAGGAGAAGGTCTATGGGGACCGCGAGGAGGGAGAAGTACCTCGGGACCGTGGGACCAAGCGTCCCGCCCATAACCATCCCAAGGGAGCCACACGCCACTTGGGCAAACTTCAGAAGAAGTACGGCCTAAGCCAGGACAGGCGAGAGGCGGCTGGGAAGCTGGCCGCTGGCGTCTGTTTCGAATGCAACAAGCCCGGCCATTTTGCATTCGAATCTGCAAAAGAGGGGAAGCGCACACTCACCATCGTGAAGTGCCACCTTCCTCCCCCACCGTCCTTACGGAGACGGCGGAGCCAAACGCCATTAGAAAGATTACAGAAAAATCCGAACTTTCTTGCTTGGATCCACACACCAAGCTTGGCGTCGACCTTCGCAGGCCAGAACCATCCCCGTCATCCGAACTTATATGGGTGCGAAGAACGGATTCTCCCAACCAAAGTCCATGAAGGTGATACCAAGGTGTTGTTGATCCGTCGATCTAGTGGGAAACAACCCAAATACGACGACAGGCAGGAACGAAGACACACTTAAGCATCGACACCATCCGCAAGACACACTTAAGCGTCAAGCGGGATCAACAACCAACATCGCAAGTCCACCGACTTGGATATGGGCCACCAAATGTAAAGTTATCCGAATTGTTTGCACCGATGAAAGTGCCGGTGTGGCCCGAGCGCCACACCGTATGTGCTAGCGCGAAGCCTAAAGAGGCTACGCCTAGCCTAATGTACCGCTTGGCATCCGACGGGGCTAACCCTGGCGGAGTCTGCCTGCCGCGCGCTACATTCTCCCCCTCCTAGGTGACCGAGCTCCCGGGAGGCCTGCCAAAGCAAGCCGCAGTCACAGGCAGAGGCGTATAGAAGGTCACTGCCACACTTCTATACATCACACTTTGAGCCGGCGAGTCCCCTCCAGACACCAGACCGCAGCCTGGGTGTACACTTGCCTGAGGTATCTCTATGGTACGCCTAGACCAGAATCCCGCAGTGACGGGGCCCAAAGGGCAGTCGTCGGCGTGAACAAATGTACACTCCACGTGTACAGGTTCCCATGAAGAAGCAGTGAAGTTGCTAGCTTCAGGGCGGATAGTAGGGGCCGGGGCTGGACGACACTTAGCCACCAAGTCAGGGGACGTTCTGTGATCACGCGAACGTATGGGTAAACCACGACCCCCCGGTGACGCAGCTTGACAGGCTCGTGCTGCTGTGTTTCCCCTAGTCAACCTGCCCACGACGGCGTGCCCCGCCTCGTGGTGCCCGTGCGTTGACTGTGTCCCAGTATCCCTTTACAACATTGGGAGCATTTGTCAAATTCCGTTCCTCTTCCCAGGTGTCATGCTCTGACGAGTAACCCTTCCAGCGGACAAGGTACTCATACTTGGGACGGCCACGTGAATTGACACGACGATGGTCCATTAAGGCTTCCACCTCGTACTCATCTTCCCCCTCCAGCACCTCTGCAGGTGGTGGGGGTTGCATCGAACCATCCCGCCGGTACCGTTCCAGGTTGGAGACATGAAAGACATCATGAATCCTCCATCGTGCCGGGAGGTCAAGCTCATAAGCTTGGGTACCCACACGTTTCACGACTTGGAACGGCCCTACCCAACGCGGGAGGAGCTTGGGCGTGCCCACCTTGAAACGGAGGTTCTTTGAGGAGAGGAGGACCCAGTCCCCCACACCAAATTGAACGTCCCTTCGTTTGGTGTTGGCATACTGCGCTTGTCTAGCAGTGGCCACCCGATGGGTCATCCTGGCCTCATTGATGAGGCGTTGCATGCCCTGAACAAAGTCAGACGCACCAGGTACCCGTCTATTGGGGAGAATCGCGACTGGCAGGTGGGGGTGAAACCCGTAGTTCAGCAAGAACGGCGAGGACCCCGTGGACTCGTGATCGCAATTATTGATCGCGAATTCTGCACAGACCAACTTCTCATCCCAATCATCCTGGGACTTGGCCACATACATGCGTAGCATGTCCTCGAGCACTCGATTCACTCGCTCAGTCTGCCCATCCGTCTGCGGATGGTAGGCTGTTGACATGGCTTGTCGAGTCCCAATGGATTGACACAAAGCTCTAGCAAAGTGGCTGGTGAAGAGCTTATCTCTATCGGACACTGTTGTGTTAATTAATTTCATGCCTTTCCCTCAGAGGAGTAATAATGGCAAGTCTCCGTATGAAGACAATACCAATTAGGAAAGAGAGGCAGAACCCTGAGTTCTGCCAGGCAATACATGCATTTGAACGAAGACTATCATAACGCAAGTTACAGACACGTTTGTAGAAAGGAGGCATATGGGGCAAGCACGGATAGGGAAGGCACTTGGTTGGAACTATAGTGGCACTCCGGGTGTCTATCAATCAGTTGCTAACCAGTCCTTGACTTGTATATGTCCGTGCCTACTTAACAACGCACAAGTAGGAGGACATCGTCTAACACCCTCCGTGCCGCCACCATGCAGGTGACTTAATCCTTATTGTATTCCTGGATTTAGCACTCAGATGAACATTGTTAGAACATGTTAGACATATAGAGTTGAGTTTAGCTCATCGGACAAAGTAATGAACACGACCTGGGTGAGAGCAGGTTAGGCGTGTTTGAACTGCGTCACCTTGTTAGGAGAGATGAGAGATATTGTAACACTTGGTTGGAACTATAGTGGCACTCCGGGTGTCTATCAATCAGTTGCTAACCAGTCCTTGACTTGTATATGTCCGTGCCTACTTAACAACGCACAAGTAGGAGGACATCGTCTAACACCCTCCGTGCCGCCACCATGCAGGATACGCCAAGCCCAGAATATTTCAGGTTATGGGCCCACGGGCTCGGATGCTGAGAGTGGGTGGCGCCTAAATCGGAGCTCACTAGACTGTGAATGGCGAAGAAGCGGACAAAGCAAACAGCCAGGAAGACCACCAACCTCAACGTTCCAGCGCGCTTGAGATCAGGACCTCCGTCATACAACGAACTAATCAGAGAAGGAGGACAACGTGGAGACCGCAATCCTGACGAGAGAGCCTTTATCGTCAAAGACTACATCTTTCACCTTCACGTTGGCTGTCCGTTAGCTCAACCCACCTGGTTCAGAAGTAAGATCTTGCTGCTACCTTGCGAGTACTGGAGTTATAAGACAACTGGGGAATTATGACTTCCAAGAAGAAAGGATCATCAGCTAGTGGAGCATCAACGTCAAGCAGTGAACCAGCCTCATCCACACCCATCAGAGAACCGTGTACTCCCAGCACCTCAAGAGGCAGCGGAGATGAGCTGCCCAAGATTATCCCAACAAATGTCAAGGTACACATAAAACTGAAGGAACGGGGGACAAATATTATTGTTTGGAAGAATGCATTTTTGGCAGCAAATGAGTCAAAAGGGTCTCTGCCTGCCATCCTGGAGGCTATGCCTGGTACAGCACATGACGCAGCCGCAATGTTACTGATTTATGAGTCAGTCCCAGAGGAATGGCTGGGACCTCTGTCTAATCTGCCCTCTGCTTATGATGCATATGAGTTCATCTGCAGAAAGTTTATTGGTGGATATAATATCCAGGCCAATGCAGATTGGCTCCAAGAAATGAGCCAGGGAATGAAACATGACGAGACGATTTCGCAATATGTCAACAGAATGATCAACCTGAAGGCATGCCTTGACAGGAACAACCATGCTCTACTGGATGCACACGTTGCAACCCAGATTGTGCAGGGCTTGCCTGATGCAGCTAAAGAGCCAGGAATGATCACAACTGCTGCAGCACAACCCCTGGAGAAGCTGGCTGGACTTCTGCGCAACACAGCAGCTGCAGTGGGTTTTGATGAATATGCTCCTCGCCAACCAAGGGTTTTGGCTCTTGGACAAGGCTCCAGTGGAGCCAATACCCCACCAGCTGCCAGTGCAGCCCATCAGCAGGCCCAACCAACTGTCTCTGAGGCCAAGTCCGAGACTAAGGGCATCTGCAACTACTGCAATAAGAAGGGGCATTACTGGAGGGACTGTCGAAAGAGGAAGCGGGACGAGGAGACCCAACGGAACGTAGTGGCAGCGGTCCAACAACTGCAGGGAATGTGGCCACAGGGACCTCCACATATGGGTGGCCCACACCCTCCTGCAGCCCAGCTGGCGCACCCTGGACTGGATGCCTTTCCGGCATGGTTCCAACCCCCAGCTCCCCCACCTCCACCACCTGGAGGTATGCCATACATAATTTCCCTCAACATCCTGAAGACTCCTGTCAGAAATTCGTCTCTGCAATCCTGGCTGGTGGACAGTGGAGCATCTGTACATCTGGTGAATGATGTGACCCTACTACATAATCCAACTGTGCATGCCAAACCCATCCCATTACATCTGGCCACTTCAGATGCCACTGGAGGAATTGTAGCATCAGGCTCTGTCTGCATCCTCAGTCGACTGGGAGTTCCCCTGTGGATACATCATGTTCAGTGTGTTCCTTCTGCAACCTCAAACATACTGTCAGTATCTGCAGCATTGCGGGATGGGGCAGTCTTTCGCACAGATGATGTTGGAGCGTTCACTCAAGTCTGTGGTCCAAACAGCTGGAGGTCTCGGATCAGTGCAGAGAAAGGGCTATTTTATATTCATCAAGTTGTAGCTCTGAGTCCCAGTGTTAACCACAGAAGAATTTCAGCTGCTGTGAAGTCCAAAACCCCCACCCAAAACTCACACAACTGTGCCAGACGATACCTCTGGCATAGCAGAATGGGACATCCAGGTGAAACATGGATGCAGCGCCTAACCAATGAGGACCTGGTCTCGGGACTTGATACATCCCTATGTCCCTGCTCCAATTGTCCCGTCTACTGTGAAGCATGTATTGAGGGAAAGACGTCTCGGCCTCCATTTGGAGTAAGCAGTAGACCAGCTGTTGAACCACTTGACAGAGTACATATTGACACTGTGGGCCCCATTTTTCCTGCTGCAGTAACTGGTGAACGTTACTGGGTGACTGCTTTGGATGAGTCATCTCAGTTAAAGGCGGTCCTGCCTGTGAAGTCCAAAGATGCCATCAGTGCTGCTGTGAGGGACCTCATTCTATACTGGCAGACCCAGAAGAAAACCAAAGTGAAGTGTGTCCGGTGTGACCGTGGAACTGAATTTCTGAATGCCACGTTCAAAGAATTTTGTGCATCCCAGGGGACTAAATTGGAGACCTCAGCTCCTTACACCCCGCAACAGAATGGAGCGGCTGAAAGAGCCAATCGCACCCTCAAGGAACGTACCAGGACTCTTCTGGCTTTTGCAGCTGCCAGTCCAACGTTGTGGAAGGAGGCCCTGGAAACTGCATGCACCCTACTGAACATGGGTCCCAGTACCGGGAGGGACCGCACGCCATCAGAATTATTTTTTGGCTACAAACCAAATGTAACCCCACTGCGTACCTGGGGTTGCTTGGCCTTTGTGCACATTCCTGATGTCCAGCGCTCTGTGTTTTCCCCTAAAACTGTGCCAGGGATGCTTACTGGTTACTCAGCCTCCTCCAAAGCCTATCGGATCTATGTGGGAGGGGGTATCTGGAAGGAGAGCAGAGATGTGGTTTTCGTGGAGCACCTCAGGGGAGCCTCTCGGGTTGGCATGAGCGTTTCCTCAACACAGTCTACAGAGTTTCTGTGTCCTGAGCCCTCTGCAAGTGACACTCCCCCAGTCTTTCCCGGCACCTCCCCTGGCACAACCAACATCAGCCTTGAGACAGATCTTGATGACCCACACAGTGAGCCTGAGTACCTGCCAGCCTCCAGCAACCTCCCCACACAGCCTGTCACAGGACCCCCCAGTGAGGCTGAGCCCGAGCCTGAATCCAGAAGACTGTGTGACCCAGTGGAGATGGATCAAACCCTGGAGGCAGTACAGGACTTAGCCAGAGGAGTGAGACAGGACTCCCACCTTCGACCGCAGATGGAGCGAGCCCAGGAGGTCCTCAGACCAACTAGGTCTGATTGCCGCAACCACCAATTGGATGGCCTGACCCGGGCTCAACGACACGAACAACGCACTGCCGCCAAAGACCTCCTGCTGCCACAGGAGAAGGGAGAGAGCAGAGAGCGAGAGGGGTTGACTGAATGTGACTCTCTGTCACAGGGACCAGGGGAAGTGCAGCTAGAGGGTGATTCACATGAGGGGCATGAATTGCATGTGAGTGCAGTGAGGGGGGCAGCTACAGGCAAAGCTGCAAATGGTCCCGGGGAGCTGAGCAGTATGGGTGGGTCTTGTTCAGTGACTGAGAGAATGGTAAGAGATGTGACCATGCAGAGTTCTTCTGGCAACCCGTCCAGTCAGAGCACTCCTGGACGGGACTGTGGTGGCAGCCACCGGTCAGAGGAAGCATCATATGCTTTCTCTGCACCAGCCAAACATGATTGTGAGCGGGAGACAGGATCTGCATCCTTGACTCCATGTAAGGGACGAGAGGAGGAGGTGAATCAGGAGCACAGACATTGTGGAGACAGACCAAATTACAAGTGCTCACTGAGAGGTACCTGTGCCTGGGAGAGTGATGTCAGAGATGTGAGGTCACTCCCAACAGTGACATGCAGTCGGTCTGAGAGGCATGTGGATCACATAAATCAGGGGAAGTATGCAGACACTCTGCCATATCCCGATGTTGCTTGTGAGAGACCTGAAGAGTCTGAACTCTTGCAGGCATGTCAGAGTGTGTCTGAGGAGGTGAATCGGAAGTCTGGACAATGTGAAGGAATTCCAAATTACAAAGACTGTCCGAGAGGTACCTGTGCATGGGAGGATGATGTGAGGGATGAGCAGAGTAACTTGTGCAAAGCCAAGTGTGAGTCCAAGCGAGAGCGTGCTATGAGAGAGCATTCTACTTCTACTGGAGAGCCCGTGATGTGTAACTCAGCGAGTGTCAGTGGAAGAGTAGTGGGTTCTGGACAAAGTGAGGGAAAATCAGGCAATACAAAGGAAAAGCACACAGGTGTCAGATTTGGGAAAATTCACGTTCCCTCTAATTTGAGAGAAGCACAGATGTCTCCCCAGTGGGAATACTGGAAGGCAGCTATGCAGGAAGAGCAAAATTCTCTAGATACTCATGAGGTCATGGAGTATGTTCCGAGACCTCGTGGACATAAGGTTATTCCAGTTCACTGGATATTTTCAGTGAAAATGGATGCACATGGCAATGTTGTGAGATTCAAGGCCAGATTAGTGGCACAGGGATGCAGACAAATCCCTGGAGTGGATGTGATGGAGGTCTTTGCTCCTACTAGTAGCTATGGAGCTGGAAGAGCTCTGCTTGCTGTTGCTGCAAGAGAGGGCTGTGAAATTCATCAGGTGGACGTTAAGACCGCCTTTCTGAATGGTGAGCTTGAGGAGGAAGTATATGTAACGCAACCTCCTGGCTTTGAGAATGGTGATAAGAATATTGTGTGCCGATTGAGAAAGGCGTTGTATGGCCTGAAGCAGGCTCCACGTGCCTGGCACAAAACCCTGAATGACAAACTTGAAGTCATGGGGTATGAGGTGTGCAAGAGTGATGCGGGAGTGTATGTGAGATGCTCTACTGATGGAGGAAAGTCCTATGTGCTGATCTATGTTGATGATCTTCTGATAGTTTCCAAGGGTATGTCAGAAATCGAGAGAGTGAAGGGACTTCTCAAGAAAGAATTCACCATCCATGATCTTGGGGAAGTGAAGGATTTCTTGGGATGTCAAGTGATGAGAGATAGAGATAAAGGGCTGATCACCCTGAGTTGCATCCCTAAAATCGATGCACTTGTAGAGAAATTTGGCTTGGATCTTGAGTCAGTGGGACCTGATACTCCCATGACAAAAGATTTCGTAATGTCCCAAAGGCCTGCACCGAGAGATGGGAGCGACAGCATTGGTGCTGGCAGTCCACTACCTCCAGGTCACCGTTACTGTGAGTTAGTAGGGTCTCTTCTGTATATAGCCAACACCACACGTCCCGATATAGCTCAGGCAGTAGGTGTATTGTCTCGTTATCGCATATCTCCCACCACAGCACATTGGAATGAAGCCATCCGTGTGTTGAAGTATCTGAAAGGAACCCGAGATTTGGTTCTAACTCTCGGAGGGGGGGAGATAGAGCTAGAAGGCTATGTGGATGCCGACTATGGAGGTGATCAGGATCATCGCTTCTCTACCACTGGCTTTGTCCTCACTGTGTTTGGAGGAGCAGTAGTGTGGGGAAGTAAAAAGCAATCTGCTGTTGCCACTTCAACAGTGGAGGCTGAATTCATGGCAGCAAGTGCTGTTGTGAAGGAAGCAAATTGGCTGAGAGGTTTCCTGGAGGAAATTGGAGTGTTACCGTGGATAGTGAAGATTCATTGTGACAACCAAGGGTGTATAAACCACCTGAGGAATCCGGTGTACTCCAAACACACAAAGCATATTGCAATTAGCTGTCATTTCGCGCGTGAAGCTATTGCAAAGGGGCAGGTTGAATTCAAGTACATTCAATCTGCTAGAAATGTGGCTGACATTTTTACCAAACCACTAGTTAGACAAGTGTTTCTGGGACATCGTAACTCACTGGGACTGGCCAAGTTTCTGTGAGGTAAAGGCAAGGGGAAGTGTTGTGTTAATTAATTTCATGCCTTTCCCTCAGAGGAGTAATAATGGCAAGTCTCCGTATGAAGACAATACCAATTAGGAAAGAGAGGCAGAACCCTGAGTTCTGCCAGGCAATACATGCATTTGAACGAAGACTATCATAACGCAAGTTACAGACACGTTTGTAGAAAGGAGGCATATGGGGCAAGCACGGATAGGGAAGGCACTTGGTTGGAACTATAGTGGCACTCCGGGTGTCTATCAATCAGTTGCTAACCAGTCCTTGACTTGTATATGTCCGTGCCTACTTAACAACGCACAAGTAGGAGGACATCGTCTAACACCCTCCGTGCCGCCACCATGCAGGTGACTTAATCCTTATTGTATTCCTGGATTTAGCACTCAGATGAACATTGTTAGAACATGTTAGACATATAGAGTTGAGTTTAGCTCATCGGACAAAGTAATGAACACGACCTGGGTGAGAGCAGGTTAGGCGTGTTTGAACTGCGTCACCTTGTTAGGAGAGATGAGAGATATTGTAACACTTGGTTGGAACTATAGTGGCACTCCGGGTGTCTATCAATCAGTTGCTAACCAGTCCTTGACTTGTATATGTCCGTGCCTACTTAACAACGCACAAGTAGGAGGACATCGTCTAACACCCTCCGTGCCGCCACCATGCAGGATACGCCAAGCCCAGAATATTTCAGACACCACCACTTGGGGAACACCATGCAACTTCCACACATAGTCAACGTACAGCTTAGCCGTCTGCTCAGCCGTAGCCTTGGTGGTTGTGGGCATAAGATGCACCATCTTGGTCAGCTTATCCACTACGACGAAAATGGCATCATGACCCTTGCCTGTCCTAGGCAATTGGGTAATGAAATCCATAGTCACCGTGTGCCAAGGATTCAGCGGCAACTGTAAAGGTTGCAGCAACCCCGCAGGCAAAGTGTTCCGAGCCTTGTTCTTCTGACACAAGTGGCACGTTAGCACGTAACGTTCGATGTCAGCAAGCATGGTAGGCCACCAATAATGGCGCCTTACCAGGGCCAAGGTTTTCTTCACTCCTTGATGGCCAGCATACGGGCTATCATGCAGTTCCTTGAGGATGTGAGCTCGCAGCCCGAAAGCATCCGGAACCACGGCCTTCCCCTCCCTCAGAAGGAAGCCGTCAAAGTCTAGCAGACCTTCAACATTCTGCTTATCTTGGAACCATGGGTCTTGAGTATAACCCTGGACAAATTTGCCCTTCCAAGACAGAGCAACCCCGGCCGCAGCACTCCCCTCCCCCGCAGAGCGGATAGTGCCAACCAAGGCACAAAGAGAGAGCGTTGGCAGACAACGGTGCGCCGGGTGCGAACACCCACCAATCACCACGCCACTGATGATTGGACAAGGAGCCTCATAGTCGGACGGATGCCGACTCAGAGCGTCAGCCACCACATTGGACGTTCCGGGGGCATAGTCCATGCGAAAATTGAACCTCGAAAGGAACTCTGCCCACCTGGTTTGCCGTCTACTTAAAGTAGGCAAAGTGTCCAAATAAGTGATAGCCTTGTGGTCGGTGACTACACGAAACTCAGGGGCCCCCTCTAGGTAGCACCTCCAGACTGTCAATGCATGCACCACAGCTAGAAGTTCTTGCTCCCCAGTAGGATAGTTAACCTCAGCGGGAGTCAAGCGACGACTCTCGTAGGCAACTGGGCGACCCTCCTGGTACAACACGGCCCCCAACCCTGCCAAAGACGCATCGCAATGGACCTCAAACGGCTTTGAGAAGTCAGGATACGCTAAGCAAGGTGCATGTGTCAAGGCATGTTTAATCTCGGTAAACGCCCGAACACACCCAGCACTCCATACCCAGGTCACACCTTGGCGTAGGAGTCTGTACAGTGGCGATGCAAGTGCTGCAAAATTGCGAACAAACTTGCGAAAGTAAGTTGCCAGCCCCAGGAAAGACCGCAACTCGCCAACATTCTTCGGTGTGCTCCAATTAGCAACTGAAGCCACCTTACGTGGGTCCACTTTAATCCCATCTGCTGAGACTAAATGGCCCAAGTACTCCAGCTCATCCTTGGCGAAAGAGCACTTCTTTAGGTTAGCATACAACTTATGCTGCCGCAACAGTTCAAGGACTTTGCGGAGATGCTCCCTATGCTCTTCAATGGACTTGCTGTAGATGAGGATGTCATCAAGGTACACGAGCACAAACTTGTGCAGGTAAGGAGCAAAGATAGCATTCATGGCAGTTTGAAACGTGGCCGGGGCATTAGTCAGCCCAAATGGCAAAACCCGCCACTCGAACAACCCCGCGGGTGTTCTGAAAGCTGTCTTTGGCATATCCTCATCTGTGATCCGGATCTGGTGATAGCCAGACGTGAGGTCAAGACTAGAGAACACTGTAGAACCCTGCAGTTGATCAAGAGTATCATCGATACGAGGCATCGGATACCTGTTCTTGACCGTCTGTCGATTCAAAGCTCGGTAATCAATGACCATCCGGAGGCTTCCATCCTTCTTTTGCACAAAAAGAATGGGCGCACCATAGGGTGATGTAGACGGCTGTATATACCCTTTGTCCAACAATAGCTTTGTCTGGCGTAACGCCTCATCATACTCTAAGCGTGAAAGCCGGTACAACGGACGAGACGGTGGACGAGCATGTGGATCGCTCAAGGGTATAGTGTGTCTAACCCCTTGCCTCTCAGGCGGAAGGTGCGGGACATCTTCAGGGAAAACATCTTGGAATTCACTGAGTATGTCAACAACAGGAGAGTTAGGAGAAGGAATGGAGACATTCGGATCGGTAGATAGATCGGTTACAATTGCCAGAAAGGACTGACAGCCCTTTCTGCTTAACCTTCTAGCCTGCACTGCAGACAAAACCAATCTAGGCACATCCTCCACTTCTGAACCCTTCAAAGGCCTCTCCTCCTTAGGCGGGCAACGCAAAACGAACGGCTTGTTCTTTCTTGTATACCCCCTAACGGTGTCCTCTTCAAACATGAGATTTGCACGGAATGTCTTTAACCAGGGAGTCCCCAACAGCACATTCCAATCCATGGCAAAGTCTAGCACAAGACACGACACCTTAGCAAACTGTACCCCCTGGATGACAATGTCTAAGACAGCACATCCGATGTGGTTTACAGTTCTCCCGTCAGCCAACTTAATGCTTAAAGAATCCCCCTTCGGCGGCACAATCTCCAAGTGAAGGGCTTTAGCAAAGTCTGCACTGACCACATTGCAAGAAGCTCCAGAGTCCAGCATCGCCGTGGCCTTGCTCCCCTGCACCTCGGCAGGAAACACCATCACAAGCTGTGACACGGCTTCTTGACAAGCAAATGCATGAATAGACGTCAAACATGCAGGGCCTACATCGCCAAGCGAAGGCCCACACCTTCAAGCATTAGAAGGTCCCGCGCCGGGGCTTGTCTTCTTGCCAGAAGACCCCTTCTTGAGAGGGCATTCGAACGCAAAATGGCCGGGCTTGTTGCATTCGAAACAGACGCCAGAGGCCAGCTTCCCAGCCGCCTCCCGCCTGTCCTGGCTTAGGCCGTACTTCTTCTGAAGTTTGCCCAAGTGGCGTGTGGCTCCCTTGGGATGGTTATGGGCAGGACGCTTGGTCCCACGGTCCCGAGGTACTTCTCCCTCCTCGCGGTCCCCATAGACCTTCTCCTTTCCCTTGGAGACACCTGAAAGCATAGCCAACAAAGATTCAGCCTCTTTGGCAGCTTTCACCACCGCCTCCACATTGCTCATCTCACGCCTTACCGAGGCATCCTTCATAATGAGTTCAAGTAGAGCGGGTTTTAGGCCAGCCCGAAAAGCTGCACAAGCTTCAGGCCCAGTTACTGGATATGTGACTGCCTCAACTGTTATTGCCCTAAAGGCAGTATAGTATTGAGCCACTGTTCCAGATTGTTTAAGTTGCGCCAAACGGTATCGCACGGTGTCTTCCACTGACATATCGATAAAGTTGGCCAACAATTCAGCTTTAAACAAATCAAAGTCTTTCACATCCTTGCCATGCAAAGCCAAAGACTTTTTAATCAAAGCCCATTGTTCAGCTGCTTTCCCAGAAAGACACAAGGATGCGTGATCCACAAGCGTGTCAGGAGTGAGCTGCAACAACGCCGTTTAACGAAGTGAGACGTGTAACTAAGATTTATAACAAGCTAAGCAAGGGTATCAGGCAAGGGTGACACCGAAGGTAGAAATCGAAGTTCCAATCCGTTACAAGTTCGCAGCCCTCCTCACGCAGGTCGTCCGAGTCTCCAAAGAACAATATATAATGAACAATATAGGACTTTCTAGATGCCCCGCTTGTTGCAGAAAACCCAAAGACCATGATCGCCACCCGAGTTCCTAGTCCACCTATGCGCGGATCCGGCTACGTCGTCCCTCTACGACATGCTCTCGCGAGCATAACGATATGGATGACGAGAGGAGACCCACTAGGATATTACAGTCATTTTCCTACACACAAGGACAACGAGATCTACTCGTATCCCAAAGGGCACGAAGAAACATGAACTACGCGCACACCATTACGAACATTATGCTTACGCGCACATCCTACGCGCAGGGGACGTGAGACGCGTCGCGCTGACGCGGCACCTCACTACATACTCCCCCCCTTATTCCTGTGCGTCCCCGCGCAGAAGGCAGAGCGCAACAACAAACAGACAAGGCAAACAAAGGAACAGAAAGACCTTCCAACATGCGGAGACTCAGACTTAGACCTACGGGCAACCCGCCTCCCGTGTTGCCAGACCCCAGCCGAATGCTGCGTATCGGGGTCCCCACCATAATGCAATAACAACAAGGATCAGGCATGACTAACAGAACAAAAGACAAAACACTGAGAGAAAAACGAAAGTCCACATGATGAACAGCCAAAATGAGACACAAGGGCAGAGCTAAAAGTCCAGATGTCCAAAAGTCCAGAGTCCAAGGGGAGTCCAATTTCCACATATAGTCCAGTATTACGCCAGTATTGCACCATATTGATCAGGTGTGGTAGTGAAGTGAAAAGGCCATACACCTAATGTGCACAAAAATCTATCCAGGTAAGGGACCCATGGTCAACCCTACCGGGTAAGGCAGCCTTACCCTAGCCTATCCAAAGTCCATATGGCCATACAGAGAGACCCCTCCAAGGAGGGCCAACCGGTCGACGGGACCTTAAGGGTGGACCCTAGGAGTCGTGCCCTTGGGAGGCAATGGCGGGAGCCCGTGACTCTCTCTGTATTCTTCCACTTTCTTGTGGCAACAACGCGTGACCTGTGCAAGTTATTTCCAGCTATCCTCATTTGGCTCGTTCGGATCGTACAGAGTGCGGCCGCGTTCGCCAGTGAGTGGCTTGTGATCTACAATGCCACCACACCCGGGATCCACGATACATCCACACCCATGTCCTTAACAATTGTGCTAGAGTATAAGCATCAGCATTCATTGTTGTAGCAGCAAAATGAGCATACTTGTTAAGCCTATCCACGACAAATCAAATAGCATCATTTCCACTTGGGGTCTGTGGGAGGTTGCTAATAAAGTCCATAGACACACTTTGCCACTTCCTTGCTGGTATTTGTAAGGGGTGAAGAAGACCAGCAGGCAAAGTATTCCGAGCCTTGACTCGTTGACAAGAGTCACAATGAGCAACATAGGCTTTGACATCCTCATACATTCCCGGCCAATACCATTCCCTTGTGACAAGCTCGTACATGCGAGTTACTCCAGGGTGACCAACATGAGGTGGATCATGTAAAGCTTCCAAAATTCCACGTCGTAGGTTCTCCACGACAAGTTCCCCATCTTTCCTTTCCTCAAACAATGCAGGAACATATTTCCGTCCATTCCTCTCCCAAAAGCCTCCCTTTAGACTAACCTTCCTTCTATTCGCACGCGCTGCCAACCACGGATCGTATGTGTAAGCCTTCTCAAGTTTGCCAAGTAGGGATTCGTACCCATCGGTCTCGCGGGTAAGCTCACTCGGGCTGGCCAACCCGATTTGCTCCATCGTGCCGAGGGAGCTTGGGGTCTCGTGAGCGGGCCCCGGGAGCGTGACCTTGGGGACCTTGCGGACCCGAGCTGTGAGGGTACCCTCGACATCCCGGCTGGAGGGGGTGAGGGAGTCCGGACTGGTGCGCCGACGCTTGCGCCGGAGGGCAGCCCCGGCCACAGCAGCCCCATTGTCCCTCCCCCCAGGTCCAGGGTGTTGAGTGAAGTGACACCTGGAGAGCGGATCCGCAATGTTGGTCTTGCCCGGTTCCCATACTCATTCAATCTCAAACTCCTGCAGGCGCTCGGCCCACCGAGCCCTCCGAGGACTAAGCCCCACCTGTTGACCCAAGAAGGTGTTGCACTTGTGATCCGTCACCACCGTTACTGGCTTACCTAACAAATAACATCTCCATTCCGTGGGAGCATACACTACAGCCAATAACTCCCGTTCCGTGGCACTGTAGTTCCTCTCGCTTGCTCCCAACTTTTTACTGAAATACGCACAAACCTTCCCATCTTGAAATAGCACAGCTCCCACGCCGTAATCGCATGCATCGCACACTACCTTAAATGGCCGACGTACGTCCGGGAGTGTTAAGATAGGGGCACTTACCAAAGCTTCCTTTATGTTGTCAAATGCTTCCTGTTGTTCCTGTCCCCACTTCCAAGGTGCTTTTGCCCCAGAGAGAGCTGTCAATGGGGTTGCCAGGATACTGTAGTTCTGAATAAACTTTCGAAAGTAATTAGACAACCCAAGAAACCTCCTAACTTCCGTTACGTTTGTGGGCGTAGGCCACTCCTGCACCACCTTGACTTTATCCATATCCACTTCCAACCCATTTTCCCCAATGATGTGTCCCAAGTATTTCAATTGTTTCTCAAAGAAAGAGCATTTGACAAGTTTTGCCAGGAGTTGATGTTCGCGTAGACGGGTGAAAACTCTGTCCAACTGCAGAAGGTGTTCCTCTTCCGTTTTGCTATAAATGAGCACATCATCCAAGTATACAACCAAAAAGCCTTCCCTTATAAAGTCGTGAAAAACCTCATTCATAAGCCGTTGAAATGTCGCGGGCGCGTTGGTCAAACCAAAGGGAAGTACAAGAAATTCGTACAAGCCAAAAGGGGTCCTGAAGGCAGTTTTAGGCACATCCTCCTTGCGAAGTCGCACTTGATGGTACCCAGACAACAAGTCCAAGCTCGAAAACACCTTGGCTCCCTTAAGCCTATCCAACAGATCGTCAATTCTGGGGAGAGGGTACCTATCCGAGATGGTAATTTTATTCAGGGGACGGTAGTCTATTACCATACGCAAACTGCCATCCTTCTTTCTAACAAACAAAACAGGTGATGCAAATGGTGAGCAACTTGGCCTGATCAATCCCAATTTTAACAACTCATCAACCGTTTTTTCGCATTCCGCAAGCTCACTTGGAGCAAGACGGTACGCGGGCCTATTGGGGGGCCGATGTCCTTCTTCCAAATTTATTGTGTGAAACACTTCCCGCTCCGGGGGTAACCCCGGGAGTTGTTTTGCAAACAAGTCCTCATTTGCAAGTAACAAGTCTTTCAGGGCCTGTGGCTTGCCTTCCAACATGTCATTTATTTGATGAGTGAAAGTCATACCGGTACTACTGGGGGGTTTTGTGACGACGGGGGTGTCGTCCATAGATTTGTCGGTGTCCGCCAAGTCGGCCTCACTTGAGGCGTCCTCCCCGGTGATGTCCACCAGTTCAGCCTGCTCATTCACAAGCACAGTATACAAACAAACCTTCCAAACATCTTGTCCCTTCCATCCTTTTCCATTCCTATCCTTCCTTCCTTCCTTCCTCTCTTGTGCTTGTAAACCCCAAACAAGTTTTGGCCCCACTGGCAACGATGAATTTGCGTGTTTTAGGGTGACCCACTTCCCATTATGTCTAAATTGAGCAGCCTTTACACAAAAATCAATTGAGACTCCTCTTTCTTCCATCCAGTCCTGCCCCAAAATCATGTCTACCCCATCAATCATGGCAGGGCTTACAATGAAGTTGTGACGGGAAGTTATACCAGGCTTGAGTGTAAACGACACATCTACCGTTCCTTTCGTATCGGACACACTTCCAGCAGCAAGAGTCACGGATATGCATGCGGGTTTGTATCGCACCCCTAGCCCTTGCAAAGTATCACTTTTAATAAACGAATGAGATGCCCCACTATCAAACAACACTGAAAGGATTTTCCCCTTAACATTCGCCGGAAAGGTCATAGCTAGCGGAGAGTCAGTAGTAACACTTCCCATGGTGAGTGTGGGTCTTGGGGGAACCACACAACATACAAAAGAGAATGGATATACACTAGTTTGACCATTCATGTCCACCGCCTGTCCCTTCCTTCCTGAACACACTTCCACAATCCTTCCTTGCATACGGTGAGCATAGAGACTCTTACTTTTCCAAGTTTTCCTTCCCACAATGAAACAACAAGTGAGGGACGGGTTGCACCTTTGTTCCCATAAAAACTTAGAAATCTCGGATTCAGCCTTCCTAACATTAGGCACCACAAGGTTCACACCTTCCTTTCCCAATTTGGAGGCCACAAGAGAGTGCAAAACATGCAAGCAAGTGGCATCCATGGCTTCAGAATTTACTTTGGAGGATTATGCCCCGCCCCTTTTCCCTTCCAATGTGCTCCCCGGCCACCACGGCCCTTCCACTGCCCACCTCGAGCTTGATTAGAGGGGAAAGGAGGAGGTGGGGGCAATTGACTGTCGCGCCTGCTCTTCCTTTGCAAGTAGTCCCGCTTGGCCTGACATTGCCATTGCTCGTGACCAAAGTTTTTGCAGAAATAACACTGGCGCTCGGAGGGGACGCTTGTCCGAGAATCTAACTTCCCACCAACGTTGTGTCCGACGGCTCCAAGCACAGGCCCCTGGGTGAATCCCGGAAAGTATGCCGGCGTGCTTGTTGGAGTCCTCTTCACAACGTTGAGAACCTTCCTTCCTTCCAGCAAAGAATTGGAAGCTTCCTCTTTTTCCTGTAAACATGGCTGGTGTAGGCACACGCACGACGTTAGTGGTGGATGACGTCCGCCTGGATGCTCGTTCTCCCTCCAAGGCCTCAATCCGCTTCAATAACCGTAGAATTAGGGATTTAGTCTTATTTTTCTTCAAGGGTGTCTTCAAAGGAGTGGGTTTGGGTTTCGTTTTGGGTGTGGTCGGTTTGGGCGATGGGGCCAATTGCAATTCCGTTTCGGACTCTTCCAAAAGATCATCGACTTCAATACCTTCCTTTTCCAAACCTTCCAAAATTTCTTTCTCTTTAAGGGGGAGACCGGAGTACTTGTTTCCTTTCCGTTTAACCGCCATCATGTTGCAACGGAACAATGCAATTACAACCTTCCCTACGTCTCCCTTCGGTTCGAGGCTCTAACCGCCTCGCCGATACCAATTTAACGAAGTGAGACGTGTAACTAAGATTTATAACAAGCTAAGCAAGGGTATCAGGCAAGGGTGACACCGAAGGTAGAAATCGAAGTTCCAATCCGTTACAAGTTCGCAGCCCTCCTCACGCAGGTCGTCCGAGTCTCCAAAGAACAATATATAATGAACAATATAGGACTTTCTAGATGCCCCGCTTGTTGCAGAAAACCCAAAGACCATGATCGCCACCCGAGTTCCTAGTCCACCTATGCGCGGATCCGGCTACGTCGTCCCTCTACGACATGCTCTCGCGAGCATAACGATATGGATGACGAGAGGAGACCCACTAGGATATTACAGTCATTTTCCTACACACAAGGACAACGAGATCTACTCGTATCCCAAAGGGCACGAAGAAACATGAACTACGCGCACACCATTACGAACATTATGCTTACGCGCACATCCTACGCGCAGGGGACGTGAGACGCGTCGCGCTGACGCGGCACCTCACTACACGCCGCGTATGCCGCAAACTGCTCGAACCAAGTTGTTATCTTAGTCCCATCCTTGCTTCCATTAAACATAGGCGCTGGAGGCCTCGTTTTAGGAGCAACGAAAGGCATAGGCGAGGGAGACGCACCTTGTCCCCCCCCGATCCTTGCAGCAAACGCATAATCGCGTCCATCTTGCCGTCCAGGCTGCCAACTTGGGTCCCCAAAGACCCAATATCAGTGTTAAGAGCTTGGACAGACGACTCTATGCTGGTCACCCGTCTGTCGTGTAGGACATGACTCGGGATCCGAGCATAAAAAGCGCGCGCCGCAGCGCACCAAAGCCAATACCTCCACACAACTTTTGCCCAAATAGTGGAAGCTTCCACTAAATCTTTGGAACATTGTGCAAGGCCTAGGCCATCGTCGCCCTCAGAGGACGGGTGCCGAACTGAATCGGCACACTCCGTCATAAGTGCCCGAGCCTCTTTCAAATCGTTGATGACTTCAACAATGCCGAGCTTTGCCCACTCAAGAGCTTCCTCAGCAGTCTCAAAGTCAAAAACCTTGGAAAGCAAGCCCTTCCAGTCATAACCCGAAGTCGAGTCGACCGGGTCAACACCCTCTGGAATATCTGGCACCTCAATATCCAACTCTTTCAGATATGAATAATAAGGTCGAGTATTTCCAGGGTATGGGAGCCTCCTTAGCGTGTAGCGAGGAGGTTTGCCCACCAAAGGGACGAGGTCGGTCGGGATCGGCGGCAAAGGGACTGTAGTATCTTGCTTGTCTCAAGTTCGTGTGAGAATGACCTCACACAGGTGCGACCCGTCTGATTGCACCCCGCCAGCCAAGCTGGCCAGATTACGTAATGAGGTCATCGTACCCCGCTCTCCGATCACGCGCTATCGGCTCGATGCCGATCGGCTCCCTAACGGACCCTTCGCACTCGGAACGTTACACCCTCCCCCACCTAGGCTCAAGCCGTCTCGGATTGAGGGGGATGCATCTCCCACACAGGAAGCACTACAGTCAAGAGTGTATCACGTCCTGACCAGCCACCTTCGCAGGAAGCCCTACAGACAAGAGTCCCATACCTCTTGCCCAGCCACCCGCCACCCTAGTCCCGGCAGACTAGTGGTAACGACAATCCACACCCATGCTCATTTGGACTGCCCGCGGAGCACTCCCGGAAGTACAACCTCCGTCACCAGAAATCCATCTGGCTAATCAAGCTATTGGGGGCTTCACTGACCATCACCATAGCGCTTAGAGTACATGGTTACTCTAGAGTCACAACCCACCATCAGCAGAGACTCTCAGACACCGAGTCCAGGACCCGGGGTGCACCATGCCCTTGAGACTATCTGAGGTGCTACTAAGTCCGCAGTGAACGGAATAGGGCCCTTCCACATGGCATAGCCAGGGACAGGGAGGAGCTATTGAGTAGGACGACATGTTGAACAACGCAACCACTTCGCCGCTAACGAGGGATGTCCCGTCGACTGGACATGTGGATCGAATGCCACGACCCCCGAAGTGACAACAGCCCGACTCAAGGCCATTTGTGTGTCTCCTGGGTCCTAGCCCGTCTTGACCCGTGCCCAATACTCCTTCAACGCCCCAGGGGCATTCCGCAAGTTCGCCTCTGATTCCCACGTGTCATGTTCAGGGGAGTATCCCACCCACCGAACCAGGAACTCATACGAGCGGCGAGCCTTCCGGTGGTGAAGAATTTTCTCCACCTCGTACTCGTCCTCCCCCTCCAGCACCTCAGCAGGTGGTGGTGGTTGGACACTGCCATCCCGGCGGTATCGTTCCAGCCGTGACACATGGAACACGTCATGTATCCTCCAGCGTGCCGGGAGGATCAACTCATAGGAGTTGCCTCCAACAGACTTGGCAATTTGGAACGGCCCGACCCACCGAGGCAACAGCTTCGGTGTGCCCTCTTTGAACCTTAGGTTCTTAGCCGACAACAGGACCCAATCTCCTGGAGCGAACGTGACATCCTTACGCTTCGTGTTAGCGTAACGTGCATGGCGTTCCGTCGCAATGCGATGTGTGCGCCGAGCTTCTGCCACTAAACGCTGAATGCGTTGGACAAAGCTCGAGGCAGCCGGGACCCTGAACTCTGGCAGCACCGATACTGGTAGGTACGGGTGATGACCATAGTTCAACATGAACGGCGTGAAGCCTGTGCTGGAGTGCTCTGCATTGTTGATAGCAAACTCAGCACACGACAGCTTCTCGTCCCAGTCAGTCTGTGACTTAGACACATACATGCGGAGCATGTCCTCAAGAACACGGTTCACACGCTCTGTCTGCCCATCCGTCTGAGGATGATACGCCGTGGACATGGCCTGCTTGGTCCCAAGCATCCGACACAAGGCTCGAGTGAAGTGGCTGGTGAACAGGGGATCCCTGTCAGACACCACTTTCCTAGGCACTCCGTGGAGCTTCCAAATGTGATCCACAAACAGCTTCGCTGTCTGCTCAGCAGTCGCCGTGGTCTGCGTAGCCACCAAATGAACCATCTTCGTCAGCTTGTCCACCACCACCAGGATGGCATCATGCCCTTCCGCGGTGCGAGGCAACTGGGTGATGAAGTCCATGGTCACCGTGTCCCACGGTTTATGCGGAAGCTCAAGGGGATGCAACAGCCCCGAAGGCTTTGCATGCCTTGCCTTGTTCTTCTGGCAGAGGTGACAGTGAGTCACGTACTGCGTCACATCCTGTGTCATCGTCGGCCACCAATAATGGCGGGCAACCAGCTTCAGGGTTTTGTTCACACCTTGGTGTCCAGCATACGGGCTATCATGCATTTCTTCCATAAGGTGGGATCTAAGCCCAAATGCATGCGGCACAACAATCTTTCCTTCGTGTAACAGGAAGCCGTCGTGTGCGACCAGAGGCGCCACATTGCTAGGTTCCTTGAACCAAAGGTCTTCCTGATAACCACGCACAAACTTGTCCTTCCACGTCATGCCCTCTCCCCCACCTGAAGGAGGCCTAGACTCGTGTCCCATACCACGAGCCTCTGCAGCCAAGGGAGTACCCTGTGCCCGGGTAACGGCGCAAATGACATCCCGAAGGGAGCGATTGGGAAGACAAGGGGGACCCTCCGAAACGTATGAACGAGTGGAACGAACCACAACCGCGTTCACCAATGAGTTGGGAGGTGGATATCCCACCGGCGTGCGGCTCAGCGCATCGGCAACCACATTTGAGGCACCCGCCATATGTTCCCATGTGAAATGGAACCGGGAGAGAAACTCTGCCCAACGTGTCTGGCGGCGGCTCAACTGTGCCACAGTATCAAGGTAGGTAATAGCCTTGTGGTCAGTGACCACGCGGAACTCCGGCCCACCTTCAAGATAACAGCGCCACACCGTTAAGGCGTGAACCACTGCTAGCAGCTCTTGCTCCCCAGTAGGATAATTGATTTCTGCCGGTGTGAGGCGACGACTCTCAAAGGCAATGGGGCGGCCCTCTTGATATAAGACGGCCCCTAGACCTGCCAAGGAGGCATCCGTGTGCACCTCAAACGGCTTAGTGAAATCCGGGAAAGCTAAGCACGGAGCTTGAGTCAAAGCCTGCTTAATAGCATCAAAAGCTTGCTGACACGAGCTCTTCCAGTCCCAAAGGACACCCTTGCGAGTCATGCCATGCAGGGGCATGGCCAGCCTTGCAAAGTCCTTAATGAACTTACGGAAGTATGTTGCCAATCCAAGAAAGGATCGCAACTCCGGTAAGCACGTGGGCTTAGGCCAATTGTAGACTGCAGCAGTCTTGCGTGGATCAACCTTCACGCCCTCAGAAGAGACAATATGGCCCAAGTAAGCCACTTCAGACTTAGCGAAGGAGCACTTCTTCATGTTTGCATAGAGCTGATGCTCTCGAAGAAGCTCCAACACTTGCCGCAAATGCTGGCAATGCTCCTCTGGGGTCTTACTGTAGATGAGGATGTCATCTAAGTACACCAGGACAAACTTATGCAGATACGGCCGGAATATTGTATTCATTGCCGTCTGAAAAGTTGCCGGCGCGTTCGTCAATCCGAACGGCAAGACACGCCAGTGAAACAATCCGTCGGGTGTACGAAAGGCAGTCTTAGGTACATCCTCGTCGGATATCCGGATCTGATGGTACCCTGATGTCAAGTCCAGACTTGTAAACAAGGTCGCACCTTGAAGCTGATCCAGTGCATCATCAATGCGTGGCATTGGGTACTTGTTCTTGACGGTGAGTTTGTTCAGTGCGCGATAATCTATGACCATCCGCAAACCCCCGTCCTTCTTCTGGACAAACAGGATCGGTGCACCGTAAGGAGAAGTCGAAGGTTCTATGAACTTCTTCTCTAGGAGCAGCTTCACCTGCCTCTCAGCTTCCATCACCTCCGAACGAGACAGTCGGTAGAAGGGTCGTGATGGAGGCTTCGCGTGTGGATCAATCAGAGGGATTGTGTGAGAAACCCCAGGACGGTCAGGGGGAAGCCCTGGCACGTCTTCAGGGAAGACATCTGCAAACTCTTGTAGCAAAGAGTGCACACTCACAGGTACTTCCACAAGCGATGCTTCAGAAGACAGCAATTGCGTTACAGATGATAAGAACGTTTTACACCCCGCGCGCGCAAGACGCTTGGCCTGTACCATCGTTATGACTAACTTCTTTACATCTGTACAATCAGAGTCAGTCATGGCGATGTTGTCCTTACATCGTAACCGAAAGGGCTTACCCTTCCTAGTGTACCCAGTGACACATTTGTCATCGAAGTTCACACTAGCACGAGCTCTGGTCAACCATTGCTGCCCTAACAACACATCCCACTCACAGGAGTGAACATGCATCACTGTACAAGTTACAGCAGCAAAACGGTAACCCTGGATCGTCACAGAGATTGTAACATGCCCAAGATGATCAACTTCCAGGCCATTGGCCATTTGCAACACTGCCTTCTCCGTGGGTGACTCTATTTGTAGACCAAGTCGATCCGCGAGCGCTGCACTGATGATGTTGCAGCTAGCTCCAGAGTCAGCCAATACCTGGCAGTGCACGCCTTGCACCTGGCCACCAAAAATCATAGTCAGCTTTTGCACCTCAGCATCTGGGTGGAAAGCATTAGCTATAATCTGCATTGGACTTACATCAGCCCCCGCTTGGTCTGAAGGCCCATACCTTCAGGAAGCAGGTGCCTTGCCCTTGCCCTTGTCGTGGGCATCAGGCTTCTTGCAGAACTTGGCCGTGTGGCCCAGTTCCCCGCACTTGTAGCAGCGGCCTTCGCGCTTCATCCTCGCTGCATACGCGTTGGGCTGCGTGCCCGAAGGCCCAGCACCAGATCCATTCGAGCCCGGAGGCTTCCCAAAGGCAGCGCGCTTAGGAGGTGGAATAGCATCCCCGTCTGCCAGGCGCTTGCCCTTGATCAAGGCCTTCAGCTCCTGAGTCTCCTTCTCGCTCGCTGCACCCGGCAACATACGCAAGAAGGATTCAGCTTCCTTGGCAGCTTGAACAACAATGTCAAGGTTACCAAGCTCGTTACGAACGAGTGAATCTCTTGTTAAAACCTCCAAAATGTTTGGTTTTAACCCCGCCCTAAAGTAGGCACACGCTTCAGGGCCCGAGATAGGATATTTGACAGCTTCAACCATGATAGCACGAAACATAGCATGGTAAGCTGCCACGGACTTAGTCTGCCTCAATCGCGCCAACCGTGGACGCACAGTATTTTCTACTTCCACTTCAACAAAATGAGCGAGAAGAGAAGTCTTGAAAATGGCAAAGTCCTTCACATCCTTTCCCTGAACAGAAAGGGACCTTTTAAGGAGCGCCCATTCCTTAGCGGCTCGGCCAGTAAGGCAAAGGGACGCGTGGGACACTAATTCATCATCACGAAGGCCCAAAATACACGAATAATCGTCAAATTGACCGAGCCAAGTGATTATGTCAGTCCCCTCCTTTTCCCCATTAAACAACGGAGCCGGTGGGCGCCGAAAGGGCCCACGTGAAGGTTCAGTTGTTCTCTTCGCATTGAATTCTGAATTCAACACGTCAACGGAAGGACCAGAAGTGGGGTGCCCACCTGCAACGCGTTGAGTCAGTACCGCAACTTCGGCCTCCAACATATCCACGCGATCCTCCGTACGACCCACGGAAGAATCCGTATCGAGCTCGGCAGCGATGAAGTACAACTGCCAAACTCTCGTTTCGTATTCCAGTTTCGCCGTCGCGATCCTCTACATTTCGGCAAAATGCGCCACCGAGTCGAAACCCGGCTTAAAGCCGCCCTCTCCAGTTACCTGGAGGTGCAGCTGCGTCGACAGCTTCGCTTAAGTGAACCTCGACCGGCTCAAGCTTCTCGAAATAGTCACCGATTTCACGAACCAGTTGCTGCGTAGCGATCTCGGCACTAGGAAGTGCTTGGATCTCCACGAGCTTCTGTTTCGTGAAAGCGCGACAATTTTCGTAGCTCAAGCCGTTCGAAAGGTCCGGGACTCGGGGATTTTTCCTGGCCGAAGTGGGCCACGAGTCGTCCCAAACCGTCCCAATAGCACACCTCCTCGTAGGAGGCACGGTTACAAATGTATTTCGCAACCCCTGCGGCACTTCGACAAGTGTCCGGAGTGCCATCGCAAACCCCAGGTTTACGACCACGGACCCCAGGTCCGTAAAACACACAAGATACACGAGAAATCGAAAACCCCAGGTTTTAGAATTCTCGCCGATACCAAATGTAGTATCTTGCTTGTCTCAAGTTCGTGTGAGAATGACCTCACACAGGTGCGACCCGTCTGATTGCACCCCGCCAGCCAAGCTGGCCAGATTACGTAATGAGGTCATCGTACCCCGCTCTCCGATCACGCGCTATCGGCTCGATGCCGATCGGCTCCCTAACGGACCCTTCGCACTCGGAACGTTACAGGGACGGTGGGGGAGGAAGGTGGCACTTCACGATGGTGAGTGTGCGCTTCCCCTCTTTTGGTTTGCTTTGGGTTGCTAATCCTTTGCAATTGTTTTTCAACTTGCATTGCCTTAATGAAACTTTGGTGTTTCGAGCATATCGTTGGGATTTCGGTGGTAAAGTGTCAACTTTTCCGGATGCCGATCTTACACGGATATGACGAGGTCTTGCTTTGTTGATTGGCGCCGAGTAGCATGGAGCTGAAAATGCTTTCTATTTTCACAGTCTCTTTTAGTGCTCGGTTTGCTTAGTACTGCATTTATGGGGCCGTTGGAAAATGCCATAAATGTGGATTGAGCTTTGCATGCTGGTTTTGCTTCCATCATTGCTTAATGAAGGATTTGTTCTTTTGTGTTGCGGCACATTAGACACTTCTTTTGTCTGCCTGGCCCAGTTGCCTCTGCTCCTTGCCTGGCATTGGTCCATAGACCCGAGGCCCACGTGGTGGGCAACGTGTCTTTGGGGGGAGGAGAGAGGGAGAGAGGAAGCTTACGCTGGATAGTGAGAAGAGAAAGAGAGATGAGGCTTACGTTGGGAGGTGAGAGCTATGTACCCCATAGGGGAGTGACCATATGATGACGGCCTTTGGCTGATGGCTGCGCTACAAGTTCCACGAGGCGTTGAAGTGATTCTCTAGGGTGTCTTCTCACATAAGGCATAAAAGCAACTCTCTAGACATCTCCTCTTAGGACCTCGCAGGAGCTTGGTCACCTAGGAGGGGGAGAATGTAGCGCGCCGGTAGGCAGACGGTGCCGGGGCTCGTCCCCGCACATGCCGGGCGGTACATTGGTACTGGGTGTAGCCTCGTAGGCTCGCACAGTATATGGTATGGTGTTCGGACCATACTAGCACTTTCGTCGGTGCACGGCCATCCTTTGCAAGAATATTACACTTGCTTCCCCAAACCACGGCACTACCATAGACTGATAGAACATAGCCAGTGGTGGAATACCTGTGGTCCAGGTCCCCAGCATAGTCGGCATCAACATAGCCTTCTAGCTCAGGGCCCTTTCCACCCAGAGTAAGAGCTAACTCTCTGGTATCTCTCAAGTACTTCAGCACTCGAATGGCCTCATTCCAGTGTGAGGTAGTGGGTGTCATTCTATACCTTGACAACACTCCAACAGCCTGAGAAATGTCAGGCCGGGTCGTATTGGCTATGTACAGTAACGATCCAATTAACTCGCAGTATCGATGACCAGGTGGCAGAGGGGTACCAGCCCCATGTGACATACCATCTGAGGACTCGGGTCTGCTGCTAGCCACGAAGTCCTTGGACATGGGGGTATCAACCCCACGTCCATCATCAGCAACGCCAAACTTCTCCACAAGAGCATCAATCTTGGGAGTGCAACTCATGGAAATAGTGCCCTGAACTCTATTGCGTAGGACCTGACACCCCAGGAAATCATTCACCTCTCCCAAATCATGGATGGTGAAGTCCTTCTTCAATAACTCTTTCCCCCACTCAATCTCTGCAACCACTCTGGCAACTATGAGAAGATCATCGACATAAACAAGAATAAACGACAGATTACCATCAGGGGCCCTCCTGATGTATACCCCAGCGTCGCTCTTGCACACACTATACCCCATCACGCTCAACTTGTCGCTCAAGGTCTTGTGCCAAGCCCGTGGGGCTTGCTTAAGACCGTAGAGTGCCTTCCTGAGCTTGCACACAACTCTCGTGTTGCCATTCTCAAATCCTGGTGGTTGGGTCACATAGACCTCTTCCTCCAACTCCCCATTGAGAAAAGCTGTCTTGATATCCACTTGGTGGATCTCAAGATTTTGTGTGGCAGCCACTGCCAGCACAGCTCTCCTAGCACCATAGCTGCTGGTAGGTGCAAAAACCTCACCAACATCTATACCAGGAATCTGTCTGCAACCCTGGGCAACCAATCTTGCTTTAAACCGAGTGACATTCCCATGTGCATCGTTTTTTGTAAAAAAAATCCAATGAACAGGGATAACTTTCTGCCCATGGGGTCTTTCCACATACTGCATAACCTCATGGGTGTCTAAAGACTCCATCTCCTCTTGCATTGCCTGCTGCCAAAACTCCCACTGAGGTGAGCGCTGGGCTTCCCTCAAGTTTGAGGGCACGTGAACTTTTCCCAACGTGACAGAAGGTACACTCTGTACCTTATGCTGTGGTGCAGCAGGGCTGTCAGCCTTACTGATGCTGTTCCCTTCTCTCTCTCTCTCTCCCTGGTTGCCAGAATAAGGTACATTATGTACCTTATGCTGGGACTGGGCAGTACTGCCGGGATTATCTGATTCCTTCTCAAGTCTCTCTCTCTCTCCTTGACTACTGGACTCATGTGCAGCACCCTTACATTCTCGCACCTTCCGCAATGCAGAGGGGAGCAGCAGCTCTCTCTCTCTCCTGGACTCACACTTGGGCACACTACCCAGACTTGCCTGAGCTGCGCCTACAATGTCAGCCTGCACACCATAAGCATGACTAGCCAGTGACTGGGATTGGGCACCAGCTTCCCCTACTGCTGGCATGTCTAACCCACTGCTCTCATCTCTTACATCTGCACCGAACATAGCCTCGACTGTCTCAACCTGCCCCTGCATATCAGGGAGACCAACCATGTTTGGCTCACTCACAATTGCCTGACCTGGGTCAGGGGCATGCAATGGGATGTCAGAATGCTCTCTCCTAGCCACGCGCTGTACATAACGCTGCTCCCTTGTAAGGGTGGTCCCTGGAGGAAGGGGAATTTGTGACTTCCCCTGCATTCGCAACCCCTCTTGTACCTTCTGCATTTTTTCTACCTGGGATTGAGTTTCTACACCCCCCCTGGCCAGATTCTGCATATGCTCAAGCACCGACCACGAGTGCTGAGATGGTTCTGGGGTCCCAACAGTAGAATCCAGGCTGGTGGGGTTTCCTTGGTCATGTGCTGCTGTGGTCCCGTCTCCAGACTGATCCCCAGCACAAAGTCCAGAGGTCCCAGGAGCCCCAGTGGAAAGCGTCTCCACTCCATGGTCATCCTCCTCATCCCAGAACGTGGGTGGAGCAGCAGAGGGAATTGCTTGAGGCGTTGCCAGATTCTCACTGCCAAGGGGGGGTGATATCCTAGAATCATAGACAGACCCAGGCTGGACCTTTGATAGACCCACTCTCTCAGCCCCCCTCAAGTGCTCGATAAAGCTGACGTCCCTACTCTCCTTCCACACTCCATTCCCCACGTACACACGATACGCTTTAGACTGGGGACAATAACCAGTAAACATCCCAGGGATGGTCTTGGGCCCAAAAACAGACCTTTGGCCACTGGGAATGTGCACATGGGCTACACAGCCAAACGTGCGCAGCACAGACACATCAGGTTTGACACCAAAGAATAATTCCATGGGGGTCAGGGACCTGCCTGAAGTAGGACCCACATTGTAGAGGAGGGTAGCTGTCTCAAGCGCCTCCTTCCAAAGGGAGGGGTCTGCTGCAGCATGGACCAACAGAGTCCTTGTTCGCTCCTTCAGGGTCCTATTCATCCTCTCCGCCACCCCATTCTGCTGAGGCGTGTAGGGCGCTGAGGACTCCATCTTAGTGCCCTGCTGAGCACAAAACTCTTTGAATTGCTGGTTCAGGAACTCTGAACCCCTGTCAGTCCTCACACACTTCACAACCGTGCCTCGTTGGGTCTGCCAAAAACGGAGCAGGTCTATCACAGCCTTTGGGATGCAATCCTTTGACTTCACAGGCAGGGAGGCAACTTGGTGTGAACTTTCATCCACTACAGTGACCCAATATCGTTCACCTGTGATGGCAGGAGGTGATATGGGACCCACAGTATCCACATGGACTCTATCGAGTGGGTGATGTGCAGGCCTGGAAGATACAGGGAAAGGAGGTCTGGAGTGTTTCCCTTGTATACACGATTCACAGTGCTTGGGGCACTCAGAGCAGGGAGCAAGGGAGATATTGATTCCTGTAACCAGATCTTCCTTGGAGAACCTCTGCATGCTGCTGGCACCAGGATGACCTAACCTAGCATGCCACAGAGATCTCTCGCTACACACGTGTCCTTTCCTAAGATGAGACGCCTCAGCCATGTGATCAATATGTCTGCAGCCAACTTGCTGCCCTCTGACAGGACTAACAAACTCCAAAAAAAACAGACCTCGTGCGCGGGTGATATCTCCACACCACCCTTCAGGTCCCTTCATGGCTGTGTAACCACCTGCAGTGTCAGTCAGGAAAGATGCTCCATCCTGAATTGCACCAGTGACTGAAATGAGGTTGGTATGCGCAGAAGGAACACACTGCACATTGTGCAGCCAGAATACTTCGTGCCTTGCATTCACAAGGCATACAGACCCAGATGCAATGATTCCTCCCTTGGCGTCTGAGGTTGCCAAGTGCAGAGGAAGAGGCTGTCTATGCATAACTGGATTATGGAGCAATGAGAGATCATTGACTATATGCACAGAGGCACCACTATCTATTAACCAAGATGTGCTGCTAGCTCCATGCGAAGTTGGGGCAAGCACATTGAGAGAGATAAACATCGCCTCACCAGAAGGAGGGGGTGGAGGTGGTAAATGCCACCCCGGAAACGTGTGTTGACTTGTTGGATAGTTATATGCTGAAGGAGGTCCAGGGCTGGAAGCGGATGAAGGCGGGCCACCCCGGCCAGATCCATGGTCCCACCAGGCTTGAGGAGACGACTGTGGGCCTCCCTGGCCCCAGTAAGCTGCAGGCCCAACGCTTGCCGCTTGCA
>KV908414.1:40000-45000 GCA_002005505.1 Botryococcus braunii
GACAGAAACTAACAGGGCCATGACCCTGTCTGGCCATCTGGCCATATCCCAGGTAATTCTGATTGAGAAAGACTAGGCGAGCGAGCTAGCTTAATGACATAGGAACAGTTTGTGGGATTAGGACTGACTTCATGACATGCTTGGAACTCCAAACATTCCAGCAGTCAAGGACTGGGTTTGATGAACAAAAATAAAAGAATCTCCGGGTATGGTAAACTTCCAATTACTGATACCAAGCATCCCATTGCCGCAATGTGCCTCCGAACCCTCTGTGCAAGCCCCCGCCACTTTTCTCCTGCCCCCTCCACCCTCTTCCTCGCTCGCTTCGGTTTCCCCCTCAATCCCCCTCTTGAACCCTTGCTGATGTGCAGCCGCACGCGTGCGCATGAGGGGGAAGGGGGGAGAGAGAGGGGGGGAGGGAGGGGGAGCCAGACACACACACACACACACACACACACACACACACACACACACACACACACACACACACACACACACACACACACACACACACACACACAGACAGACAGACAGCGAGGGAGGGGGGGGGGGATGGGGAGTGGCTCCTGTGTGCCACCCTAATTGTCACGTTTGTTCACCCCCTCACAAAGGAGCATTGCAAAGAATCGGGTACAGGAGCAAGGCTGGAAGGAGATACAAGATTAAGCACCACATGGGTCAAGGGTACAATCCCCACCTTATAATATCCCAAGGCCTCCTGGGCATCTTGCATCTCATGTTTGGCTTGCTGCAGCTCGTCCACCAACTTCTTCGACGAGCGACGGCTGCATCCAATCTTGCCAGAAAGCTGACTCACGGCCTCCTCGAGTATTTTAACTGAAGCCTGCACTTCCTGGATTCTTTCTTGCAGGGCTGTAGAAAGCTGCAGCCGCCCTACTTTAAAGGTCTTTTTGCAATCTTTAAGCCGTAGATTCATCCTGCAGCCCTTGCTTACGTGTCAAATCATCACCAGCAAATCCCCGTGCTGACTGCACCTCAAAACAGCCTACAACATCATCTGTGACAGGAGCAAGTCTAAAACTGCAGCTTTGGCAAATAGCCCTTCAAGGGGTTTCAGCGCAGTCAACCATCTTACTTGAGCAAAAATCCCTGGGACCTGTAGAGCCGCCTCGACCTGCAAAGCATTGAACACCCGAGTAAGCAAATTTTCGACACATACATATGCAGGTGCAATTAACTGAAACGCACTGTGGGTGGATGCCCACCTTTCCCAACATGCATTCAAGCACAAGATTACAATGCTCAGAAAGAGTATTGAGACGTACACACCAAAAGTACAGCCAGAAGAGTGCCATCAGACTTAGGCCTCCTCGCCTACTGACACAAGGATTGCTTCTTATATATTGCAGGACTCGATAGTAGGAAGGAGTGCTGTTGCACATAGCCAGTGCCTATCAATTACATGCCATAAAATACCAATAATTTTTGACGCTATGATTGCAAATATATTGGAAAAGCCGTCATGTCTGCAGTGTGCTCAACAGAGCAACCTGCTTGTAAGGGAGAAACCATCTGTTTCGGACATGATGTAGAACATCCCGATGCACGTCCATTCCCATGAATGATCCTAGGCAGAAAACATCAAAAATATTGTGTTTCCCACACCTAGTGCATTTGTGCCAAGAGTGTGGAGGTGCTGTGCTCACGGTAGGCCAAGGGAGGGTGCTTACAGTGCTGCAATCCTCGGGCGGCTGGAACGCAAGCACATTGAATGATGCCGGCCGACCCAAAGTCGATCAACTACACTCTGATATATGTCATCCTCTCGCTGGAGGAAAATCCGATCAAATTCCCTGCAGGTAAGTTGCAGGCGACCCAGGTCCTCCATCTGCAAACGCTCAAGCATTCACTCCCAAGTTGGGTGGGCTGTCAAGCCGCATTGCAATTGGTTGTTGACTAAGTCGAGTACAAAGCCTCATAGGGGTGCACGGTTTCAGTCCCGTTATAGGACGGCTATGGGTAGGGAAAGGAGCCATACGGAGAGAAGCTTCATAATCTTTATCCATAAATCATCTGGGAGAACTGGAAAGTCTCTAAAACCCTTAGTAGTGGATGTGGCGCCAAACTCCGTCCCCTTTAAAAGTTCTGCTGCTCTCGGGTGTTTCTTCGATCGGAGAGAGCAGCTGGTAAACATGATGCCGTAAATGCATCACATATGATTTGGTTTGGCAAATCTCTTAGAACGGTTTATTCCTACTCCAAGCCTTATATTGATCTTACAAGACACCAAAGACGTTGAATCTTGTCACACCACAAGCCAGCCATATTTCTTACCAATAGTCGGCCACTGCGATATTCCTAACATCCCTCGATGCTCTGACCTTATTAAACAATGAAATTCGAACAGCTACAGGTTCGGCTTTACAGAAAAGTTGCCTCAGGCAGTGCTTCTTCGTCAACGGCACTTGTTCCGTTGCCCAGACCTGATCAGGTAGACCGTAGTTGTACTACTAGTACGGTGACCGTACATGTCGAAATCCAAAACGTGTGGGTGGACATCCTTCACTCTTCTCCTTCAATCCTTCTTCAATCCTTTCTAACAGCAGCCGAAGCAGCCTGAGACCCATGAATAGTGTCCATACAAGTTATGTCACAAGACGTGCAGCTACTTAGCTGTGCTGTCCTGCACAAGGATATTTCAGCCCAGTGACATGTCACCCATTACAGCCAAGGCAGCAGGCTCACGTTCCAACCAATTTAAAATTAAGAGTGAAGCCTATTTGTGAAGGCCAGGGATGGGACTCCGGCCTGGAGTGAGACGAAGGAGAAATTAATGCGAAGAGTCGTAGGAGTCTCAGGTGGAGGTCATGGCTTTGGCCACGTTGTGGCACACCAGCAGCCCCTTCCTGACCCAAGCTTGTCATTGCCACTTCGGACATTCAGATTACTCAGACATGTACCGCAGCCTTCTGCTCGACAAATCGCCCGTCATTGCACCAGCAAGTAGCATTATGCTGAGGTGAGATGATTTTGCACATGTCGCAGATCGTGAAACGGCAATCACCACCACCTCGTCCTCAGATCTGCAAAGAAGGCACGCATGTGCACGAAGCGTCGGACATGGATAAGTCCTTATCCTAGGGAACTTCAAAAGCTTAAGATTTTGGCGGACACTCACCTGAAGGTTGATTGGTCCACACCAGCAGGGTTCAGCAGTTACTCCTAAAAGTGTTCAATTCCCGTTTCACATTGTTTCTTCCTGTGCTTTCCCCTTCCGTTCACTTCCTCGATCACCGTTTGAGGACAGGTTATCAACATATGTGCACTCTCCATATCATCCAGGGGAAGTCGACCCCAGCAACTGCACGGGATTTGCGTAGTGCGTAGGTTATGTCAGTGGGATATGCATTGATTATGTTACATGCGGGGCAGATTCTACAAATGTTACTTGAACGTAAAAGTGAATATATCAGTCTCAGGCCCCGGTGCCCGAACATGCCGTGTGTCCCGGCTCAAGCCGTTACCTTCTTCTTGTGCGGAACACCTCGCCAGCCACTTCAAGCAGTTGCAAGGCCTGCGAGACAATAAAGATCTGTTTGCACAGCAGACCTAGATGGCCGACCACACTGCAGGCGTTGGTGGCTCGACTAGCCCTAGCGGGCTAGTAGCGGCTCCCTTCGATCGACAGTCAATGCCGAATCGATACTTACGACTTGTCCGGTCATGATGCCTCCACGAGAAACTTTCACGCGGAAATTCCGGCCTCTAGGCGGCAGTGTCCGCGCACTGGCATCCGGAATACTGTAGACTGTCCGGTCGGATCAAGCGGTAACGCTTGGGACAAACGTTCGTTTTTGATCAGCGACAGCTCCCGCGCTGTGCTTGGCTTAACTTGCAGCCTGCTCCTATTCCATGCCAACATGGCTTTCAACTTGTGGATATATTGACAAACATGAATTTCTATGGTTTGGTTGTTAATCATAAGAAAGATCGGTTTGGGAACACGCGAGATCATGGACAGACGGCGAGGGCGACATAAAGCAGTTAAATTAAGCATGAGAAGAGGTGACATTAAATGCCACAAACATTAATTCAAGAAATCTCTGCTACATTGCTTAACTTGGATGCTTCAACAAACAAGAGCGGGTGATCCCGGGACATCAGGTTGTTTACTTACGGCACAATCGTCGATCATTCTTCTGGCCACAACGTGATTCACACCGGATTTCTGACAAGTAGAATTCACACCATACAAGCATGAGAGTTAGGGGAGATTTGAACCATATCTACGGCATTTACACCTACTTGAGACTGAGCTCTGGCGTGGAAGGAGAAGTGGGCGATTTTTCAGAAGCCTCAGGGCAGTCATGTGTGAGAAGCATGGATCTCGAAATCAATGTCTGAGACGCAGCTGGATGCTAAGTCTGATATCTTTCTGGCCTGTACAGACTAATCTGCACACATCCATGCCAGTTCGAGTCCCCGCTGCAATGCTTGGATACTGCAGTTGAGATTGCTGGAGAATGAGCACCAGAGCAGAAGGGATGAACACAACCTCGGAAGAAGAGGGCCGGGTACTACACTCGCTCAGAAAAGTACATTGTCTTGCTCTGAATTTGAACGTCAAACACAGTACATCAAGCCCTGAAGGAGCGCTGCACATATGGCATGTGCGCATGAAGCCTGCAAACCACCTCACGTACACCAACATGAGCATTTGGAACAGAATGGCAAGCTCTGCAGAACAAATCTTCTCCGGATTGCTATTTTGGAACACTGTTTGACAATCTGAACTGTGAAAATTTTTAAGTTTGTCGAAGTTCTGCCATCAGGATGCCATGAGCATCATTTAGCTGCTGCTGTAATGCATACCGGCACAAGCCATGGTCACATTTGGTCGTATTCAAGCATGTTCACTGTAGCAAATGCCGCCAAGCTTTTCACCAATAACACTCTCAAGCTTTCTCTTCATCGATCATCAAACCTGACTTATGCACTGGGACTGCATAGCATATGAATGACATCTGACATTCACACCT
>KV908414.1:52500-55000 GCA_002005505.1 Botryococcus braunii
TCTCAACCCCGAGCCCATAGCACACTGCTCCTGATGTTTCTCAACCCCGAGCCCATAGCACACTGCTCCTGATGTTCCTCAACCCCAAGCCCATATCACACTGCTCCTGATGTTTCTCAACCCTGAGCCCAAAGCACACTGCTCCTGATGTTTCTCAACCCCCAGCCCATAGCACACTGCTCCTGATGTTTCTCAACCCCGAGCCCATAGCACACTGCTCCTGATGTTTCTCAACCCCGAGCCCATAGCACACTGCTCCTGATGTTTCTCAACCCCCAGCCCATAGCACACTGCTCCTGATGTTTCTCAACCCCGAGCCCATAGCACACTACTCCTGATGTTCCTCAACCCCAAGCCCATATCACACTGCTCCTGATGTTTCTCAACCCTGAGCCCAAAGCACACTGCTCCTGATGTTTCTCAACCCCCAGCCCATAGCACACTGCTCCTGATGTTTCTCAACCCCGAGCCCATAGCACACTGCTCCTGATGTTTCTCAACCCCAAGCCCATAGCACACTGCTCCTGATGTTTCTCAACCCCCAGCCCATAGCACACTGCTCCTGATGTTTCTCAACCCCGAGCCCATAGCACACTGCTCCTGGTGTTTCTCAACCCCGAGCCCATAGCACACTGCTCCTGATGTTTCTCAACCCCAAGCCCATAGCACACTGCTCCTGATGTTTCTCAACCCCGAGCCCATAGCACACTGCTCCTGATGTTTCTCAACCCCCCGAGCCCATAGCACACTGCTCCTGATGTTTCTCAACCCTGAGCCCACAGCACACTGTATCCACGTCATCACTCAACACTTCCCCCCATTTGGTAATAGGTGGCTGTCCCCCCTGTTATTGCCTTTGCACCGCGGACCCCTGTATGCATTTGCAATCTCCAACCCCGACTGCACAGTATCTCCGACCCTGATCCTACAGCACACTGCACCCTCTCGTCAGTACTGGACAAGACACCCCCCCCCTTATTATAGGCCCCCTCTAACAATAGCCCCCCCCCCCCACCCTCGGCTCTCAAGGGGGTGTCCATATGGTTTTCTGCCCCGTGCCTGTATACATGTATAAATCCACCCCCGACTCTATAGCAACTCCAACCCCGACTCCACAGTATCTCCACCCCTTCTGCCCTCTATCATCCCCATCCTCGGCTCAACAGTGTAATCCCCCATATAGCATACCCATCTCCGCCCTGCACCTGTCCCTGAGTCCCCCCCCCCCCAGGTCGTGGGGGTTCCTGTACAGCTGCATTGCCCTTCCTCTTCTGCCCGCTCTTCATTTCTGCTTCCTTCCCTTCTTCCGCAGCTCCCCACAGGAGTTCTTCTCTTCTGCTGGCAGCATTCAAGCAACCTTCTACTGTAACATTTTGAATACCTTCGCAGATTCACCCTTCATACTTGTTTTGCTACCCTAAGGTGGAGGGGGAGGGGGGGGGGATGGATATGCGAGAGTGGAAATGCGAGAGTGACCCGAGTTTACTTGCTGGCGTCTCTTGTGTCCTAGACTTGCTTCTCACCGCCCCTTTCATCCCAGCTTCATTCTCCACATCCATACTGCTGCAAAAGGTTCCCGTATGCAAGTAGCACGAACAGACGAGGTGGTAAGCAGGGGAAGATGTCTACCCGCCCGCTCCAGTAAAGGGCATATCGATCGGCCTCACGTACTCGACAGAGATGGCGCGGGCGCTGCGCATGATGCTGCAGCGCGCCCACCGAGACGTCTTCCGCGTGCGTCGCGCCCTTTCTGCTGCTGCTGCCACATCCCCCTTCGTGAGTCACCCCCCTTTGCTCTCCCTGATGGAGAATCTGAAGTATTTCTTGATCCCCTTTGCGGTCTCTGAAGAGAAGTAGAGGCACTTCTTGACCCCCCTCTGGATCTCTTGAATGAAAAATGAAGAGCATCCAAGCCTCCTCATCAGCCGCTCCCCATTGAATTCTTCTCTAACAAAATATTAAGAATCTCACCCCCCCTCCCCCCCACTTGTGAGTCACTCCCTTCTGGGTCTTTTTTGAAGGATCATGAAGCTCATCCAACCTCCCTGAGCTTCTTTTCGCCCTTCTCCCACTTTCTTCCGCCACATACGTATCCCCCACTCCCCCTCTCCCCCCCCCATTTCGTGCTTGTGGAGTGTGCCAATGTGCGTGTGGGAGAGGCGGAAGCAACTGCTGGGCTGCTCCCTCCCCCTCCCTCTCTCTCTCTCTCTCTCTCTCTCTCTCTCTCTCTCTCTCTCTCTCTCTCTCTCTCTCTCTCTCTCTCTCTCTCTCTCTCTCTCTCTCTCTCACACACACACACACACACACACACACAGAGACACACGCGGAATTACAAGCACACACACACACACACACACGCATACGCGCACACACACACTGACACACGCTTACAAGCGCACACGCACACACACACACACACGCGCGCGCACGCACATACAGCACACGCACACACACACACACACACACACACACACACACACACACACACACACACACACAC
>KV908414.1:65000-72500 GCA_002005505.1 Botryococcus braunii
TAACTTGCAACCTTTGATATCGTATTTCACATTTTCAAGTATCATAAGTAAGCTTGACGTGTAATGTTATACATACGGTGTAAGCTTTTATGGAAAGGCCAGTCAACAGACGCTTCCGGTCAAAAATATATTATTATGTTCCTTTCCACAAGATCTTTCTAGACATCCCTCTAGACATCCTTAATCTTTCCATAACATCTTTCCACAAGATCTTATTATATATATCATATATGTTACTCTCCACAAAATCTGGCTAGACATCCCTCAGCATTAGCCTCAGCCATCGACAGCTTGATTTTGGCGCAAATATCTTGGGTTTGGCAAACTTCGCATTTCATCTGCCGTCGTATAAACATGACTCAAGTGTACACGCGTGCTTGAGCGAACAACCTCTACCATTAGTGAAGTACGGTGCCTCGGTCTTATAAACTCGTCGGACCTGTTCTCTCCCAGCTTCGGGGAAGACAGCGCATTTCATCTGCCGTCGTATAAACATGACTCAAGTGTACACGCGTGCTTGAGCGAACAACCTCTACCATTAGTGAAGTACGGTGCCTCGGTCTTATAAACTCGTCGGACCTGTTCTCTCCCAGCTTCGGGGAAGACAGCGCTTTGAAGTAAGGAGGTCGACTGCATACTGAAACTTGCAGTATTTGTGTATGTACACATTTCTACATGGCCATACGTTAGTGCCCATGGGCATGGCAGACGTGGCGCATGTGCTTGCCATTGTCATGCGCAGCTGACATCAGTCATGCTGCAGGATATTGGGCAGCGAACGCCATGCGGGATTCGGGCCCCGAACCCACAGGGAATCCTTGAAAGGTAGAAAGAAGGCGCAATAGATCTATTTCAATGTCAAATTTGATACGCATGAATGCTAATGAAAGTTGGGAAGCGCATTCCAACCTGCAGAAGTGTGACACCAGTTGTTTTAAATTGCTCCTTTGAAGACGTTGTAACGTAGCTACGTGTACAGAGTGGAAATGTCCACATTCACTGTAGTCATCCCATGTACGGAATGTTTCGATGATAACATCAATGTAGGTCGAGACCAGGGATGAGTCAATTGACACACAACCTTGTTGCAACCTGCTTTCATGCGGTAGGAGACAGAAAGTGTTGTGGTGGCAACCAGATGCTAAAAAGCATCACGCGATGTATCTACTATCTGACACACTGTGTTAGCAGACAGACACACACACACACACACACACACACACACACACACACACACACACACACACACCCCCACACACACACACCCCCACACACACACACACACACACACACACACACACACACACACACACACACACACACACACGCACACGCACACACACACACACCTGGGCGCAGGTATGCCCCTTCGAACGCCCCCCGGGCGGCGAAGGACGGGCCACTTCCCCAGGCGATGTGGCCGCAGTTTAAAGCCCGAATCTGGCCCGGTGGAGATTCACCGAATCTTTGGCACCCGTAACCGACAGGCGGGAGCTATGGTCCCGGTCCGGGGATTCCGGACCTGCTGGAATAGCCTGGTATTGGAGGGCACGCCGGCGCATCCGTTCGCCATTGTGTTTAAGCGTGCCTGAATGCTACTATTACAAGCCTTGTAATACAAGGGTGTAACAAAAGGGTGGTGGCGGGGACGTGCCGGCCCGTGTCCTATTACGGACTGCACGCGGGTGGGAGCGGCGCCCTCGAGTCGCCTCCACAAGCAGGCACCGTAGTAGTCCCGACCTCCGAGGAGCTCCGAAGGTCCCCACGTGACCTCAAATGGATACCAGGGACCAGAATGTCGGGCTACCCTCTGAAAGAACGGAACGAAATTCACCGAGTCGCACCCCTGGGCTCAGACGTGAGGTGCGAAAAACACCCTGCGCAGGTGCGAAAATGCAAGTTACGGGAGCTTGTGGGCCCCTCCGGTTCACAACCTTCCTATTGATGCTGGTCGTCGTCGGGGCATCCCCCGTTCCCACCGGTTCTGTGATCAGTGTCAGGCTGGTTTGGTGGGTGATGAACACCACCTTGTCTTTTCCTGTTCGGCCCTTCAGCCGATCCGGGACCGTTACCCCCATCTTTTTCGTTCCCCCTTTCGGTCGTTACGTCAGTTCGTCTGGCAAGATGACCTTCAGTCTGTGGTTAACTTCATTTATGATTGTTTTCAGTTTCGGTCTTAGGTTTGTGTCTTGCCCTTTGCTGGCCCTTGCCCACTCTTGGGCTGTGTCCTGGGGCTTTCCTGCCCCTTCCTCTGTGTCCTGGGGCTTTCATGCCCTTCCTTTGTGCTCTTGGCTCCCCACTCGGTACTTTGGGTTTGTGTTTGGCCTTGATTCTTAGGGTTTGTGTTTGGTTTCTCTCGGTGTCTTGCTGCGTCGGTGTTCGGTTTTCCATCTCATCAGCCCTTTGGGCTGGGTTGATGTAATTCCTTCCTTCCTCCGCATCTCGTGGAAAACAACGGAAGTAACAGCGGACCTCAAACAGCCCTAGTGGGGCTTCTTACAAAGTCGAGGTTTTGCAGAGGCAGATTCCTTGTTGAACAGTCAGGTCCAGCGGCGTTGTGGTCTGCAGTCGCGCCACTCTTTTCCCCAATTTCTCATTAGGTGAAGCATTTCTTGTCAAGTCTATATATTAGAAACTTGCCTTATGTTTTGTGCACCCAATTTAGATGTCTACAGGCTTTCCTTCTATGTCTGGGCTTTTAGTGACCATACACGTACTGCCATACAAGACATTGGACCTAGGTGTGCTCATGTTAGTGATCATTGACGGGCCCAGAAGCAACTGCCAGTATGGTAATGTAAGCTGATTGGGCTTGCATCTTTCAGCATAATGGCATCATCAAAAAATAGAATTTGTAGAATTTGAAGTTAAATGTTACTCCCTGTAACTCACACTCTTTAGAGTAAGTGAACTGTGCTCAAACAAAAGCTTGCAGAAGTGGACGAAACACGACCAAGCAAACGGCACAGGAGTCTGATAAGGGAACTCAAGACTATTACAATAACAACTAACTAATGGTGTTGCAATCACATGTAACTCACACTCTTTAGAGTAAGTGAACTGTGCTCAAACAAAAGCTTGCAGAAGTGGACGAGACACGACCAAGCAAACGGCACAGGAGTCTGATAAGGGAACGCAAGACTGACTGGCCTGTTAGAGCACTCCCTGTTTATACTAACCAAGGAGACTGCACATTTATTAGCCTCCTGACAGGTTTGCAACTCCAGATCTTGAAAGCGTACGGGCACGATCAAGTTTGCATGCCATCAGGACTATGCACTGGAATTTCAATGTACCTTATGATTCGACATGGTCGTCGATGAACAGTACGAATCTCGGTCGAAGATAGTCTCGAATCTAAGTGACTCGGAGATTTAACTCACCACCGATACAGGACTCAAATCAAACACCAAGGACCGCAGGACTTCAAGTCTCACGATCGATGAGATCCGGAATGAGATACCTTACTAGAACACTGGCAGAAAACAGGCCGAAATTGTACCATGGCCCCTATAAATCACTATGATTGTCATTTGACCTTAAAGTATCATACAGTACAAGCACACTCAAGTGAGATATGACTGTACCTTATTGTTTATGAATATTGTAAGTCTTATAAAGCCTTGAAATGAATTGATGTGGCTCACAAACATGCTAATATGAAATGACCCAACATGTTGCTCAAATACCTAAGGTATACATGTTAGTGTCTATTTTTCTAACAGCATCTTTGCCCTGCAACGAATGTAGAATGCTACTTGCTTGTAAAATGCGAAGAAACGTCAGATAAAAGCCAAATGCATTAAATTGCGTGCCCGAGCCCGTGTGCGCACACACTTGCACACACGCACGCTCGCGCGCGCACACACACACACACACACACACAAGAGCACACACGCACACGTGCGCACGCGCGCACGCGCGCACGCGTGCAGGGCCGCGCGTGTGCACCCACGCATGCACACACATACACACACACACACACACACACACACACACACACTCATTTGAATTCGCAAGCCCGTGAGAAATCCATACAGTGCACAAGCGGGAGAATGGGGTTGGATGTGTCTACTGTATTATGAACACTGGCTGGACGATTCCCGTCACAGACCCGGGCCATAGAAAAAACTGATACATTCCACTCTTCCCTCGAGGCTTCACGTGAGTAAAGAGTGATCACTCTTTATTCTAAAAAGACTGATATATGTCATTTTTCCCTTTAAAAGGCCTCCATTCCTGACGTGCTGCTGCATTACATCACAAGCTTGTAGCGCAATGCCGAGCAGCTGCAGCCACACGGATAGTTGTAAGCACGGAAAGATGCCCTGGAGCGAAGCTATCACGTCCGACAATCTAAACACGGGTTTTACCCCCGTCCGGCTTGACAATCTAAACCGGAGGGTCTGGGAGAAGGGATGCAAATCTGCCCTCGGCGGGCAGCGTATTGTTGTGCCATGTGACTGTTGTACTGTGGTTGGCGAGTCCGTTGATTTGCCGGAAGCGCTTGAAAGTGGGCCTACGGACCAAGGGTGACCGAATTTCGACCCTTTGTCCAAACTGTACCACCGTCTTGTCAACAGCGCAATGTGCCCGCGCTTTGGTTCAGAGCGGACGTGACCTTGCGTTGCATGTGGGACAGAGTTGAATACTACAACATGAAAGTCGACGTTGGTAAAAGTCTTGCGTGTCTTGATTCTTTTCTCTACGGTGTCACTTGCGGTCGGTGATCAGCTTTTCGACGGACCCCAGGTTGAGCTATTTAACACCGACGAACACATATTTCACGCTCCGGGACGTTGGCATCCAGTTAAACAGACAGATATCAAGTTTGGGATAGGGCTCTGGGCTCCATTCGGGGTGCAGGACTGTTGACGGAAACTGCGCTCAGGCGAAAGCCTCGAGGTGGACTCGCCGAATCATGGCGGTGCGAATTCCAGCTGAAATATCTGTTTTGTGCAGATCTATGGTTTTCTGAACGATCAAGTCGTGCTCTTGACATGATATGCGGGTGTTCCGGCCTCGGCGGACGCACCCTCGGCTTTGATCAGCATAGTCTAAGAGCATCATGTTCTTCGACAGGGCGTAGGAGTTGCTCATCCAAGTCCATTTGTTGTACCACAGACACAATTGGCTCCTTGGAGAGACGTGACATTTCCATCGAACGATTCCTTCCGTGCTGCTGAAGTAGAAAAGCTTCGGAAGTGTTTAAACCATGAGGACCACGTCATCGCGGGCATCTGCCAAATGATAATGCGTATTCTGGACGTTCCAGCAGCGAGTACGTTCTCAATGGCCTTGGGTCGATATTGGGGACCCCCGGACGCCCGTGGCGCCCCTACTCGTGCATCTCCCACAGTGTGTGCGGAGTGGAATGCTCCATCACTACATTGCAGCTGATATTTACAGATTGTGGGAGTCCCACTAGATGTACCAAGGATTGCAGAGGCATACCGCGACACCGGGTTAGACCGACTTGAAACGACAAGTCCGGACCCTGCAGGCTTAGCTAAGACACCTCTACTGGCATGGGCGCAGGTGTGGGGCTGGTAGATAAGGACAGCTGCTGGTTGAGGGGCCCAACACCCAAAGAGTCAGATCCCGTTCCGCGAGGAGTAGCTCTGTGCTCCTTCGCGGTCTTGGCGGAAGGCGACGAAGTCTTTGTCATCCAGGACCTCACAAAAGACCCACGGTATCCCCCATTTCAACCATTTGAATTGCTGGGATCATGCAGATACTCTTGGTCAATACAGATCCTGTCCTCTTACAATTTGAAAGGACAGCTGAGGCACGCAGTGTTGTTTCCGGGCCAGGAATATTCAAATCCCCAGTAATCGATTTCCGGTGTAGACCTGGATTTTCCCCTGGAGGAGACCAAGATGGCGACTTGTGGGGTGGATAGGGGTGGAGACTGGGGCAATGGAAGGGGGGAGGATGTGGAGGAAAGGTTGTTGCTGAGCAAGTTGCGTAGTTCAGAATCTCATATACAAATACAAAGGAGGAGACAGCGGAAGCAAGATGACCACGAATGTGTCTTGCCAACCTGTTCCATCAGCCCAAGCAAAAGGCCCTGACTTTGGGCTGGGGCATGCAGAACGCATAACAGCCCCATGGTGACTGGCCAAATCGCGTGCCTTCGGTTTTATGCGGCGGCCCCTTTGATTGCCCCCTCTGGCAATCGCTTAGGCGTCCTGTAAGTTGCCCTGCCCCAGCAGTCCTGGAACTACTATGGGAGAGCCCATTGTGCAGGAGCTTGCCCCAAAGGCTGTGCATGCGTGCCCTCCAACAGAAACACACATGCTCCCCTGCCCACGAGCACCCTCCAACAGACCTCCTCGCCCCCCACACACATGCTTGCGCGCGTGTGCAGTGTGTGGAACAAGGGTGATGGAGGGATGGATCGGGAGGGAGGGGAAGAGAGGGAAGGGGGGGGGGAGAGAGAGAGAGAGAGAGAGAGAGAGAGAGAGAGAGAGAGAGAGAGAGAGAGAGAGAGAGAGAGAGAGAGAGAGAGAGGGGGGGGGGGGGGCGGGAGAGGGAGGGAGAGAAGAAGAGAGAGGGGAGGAAGGTGGGGAAGAGGGAGAGGGAGAGGGAGAAGAACAGAGAGGGGAGGAAGGGGGAGACGGAGAGGGGGGGGGGGCGAGGGGGGGCCACCAAGGGGGCACAAGGTGTGGTGAGATCTAAAGGGCCATTAGGGAAATAGGAGGGAACTGGGGCCTCTAGGGTCAGAACACATCCCTCCTCCTGGATTGAGGCTCCCAACATGGGCAGGGGCTCCAAAGGTATATGTTCCTCGCAGTGCATGCAAGTGCCCTTGTTCACTTCGCCAAAGAAGACAGAGGTTTTTTTTAAAGAGGCAGAAGAAAGAAGGGAAAAAGATGTTGGAGGCCATGATACTTACGGGGCTGGACCTGAGGAGTGATCCATATGAGGGGTCCGTGTCTGCGGCTGCAGATGCGTTAGAGACTTCAGACCGCGTTTCTTCTCGCCGGAGGATGCTCGCATGCTGCACAACTTTGGAGTTTGTATAATGAGACACTTGGAGGACAACGCAGACTGGATGGCGGAGCGGCGCGCCACGCTGGCCCTGGAGAAGGGCATGGAGCTGGCCCCGAGTGCCGTCATGATGTGTGACACCAGCCAAGACGGCTGGCCCATTTGTTTCTCAAACCAGCGTTGGGCCTTCTTGACAGGTATGTTTCCCACAGTTTTTTGTTGGTTTATTTATTTATTTATTTTTGGTTTGAACACCCCCCCCCCCGGCCCTTGTCTTTCCTTTGGTGATTCGAGCAAAGAGTAATACTGCTTGCCCGGGTCGACCCTAGCAGCTCAACATTTCAGAGCGCCTCGGGGCAGTCTGTGACTTGGGGAGAGACTTTCAGCGGCACTCGCAATCGAAATGAAAGGCGTGCTTGGTGTTTGGGGCCTGTAGGGGCTGGCCTCAGTGCGCTGTCTGTGCTGAACAAGAAGTTTTGGGACTTGTACGTTCCGGTGGGCACCACC
>KV908414.1:77500-100000 GCA_002005505.1 Botryococcus braunii
GGGAAGACGTCACGTCACGTCTTTGCGTGTCACGTCTTAGACGTGACACTGGGGGAAATAAGTCCAGCGTTCATCGACTGGTTGAAATTCGCATTCACATTTGATCTAATAACCAGTCGAGCATGACGCCAACTGGGAAAGAACCGAGTTGTGGGGGTCGTTTACTTAATATTTGCGGCTGGCGCAAGACTGACACCAAAAGGACCTGAGAAGATTGTTACTAGAGGTATTTATGTATAACTGCTCTTAAGACGACCATTATAGCAAGGCTTTTAAATATAACAAGATTACGACTGTCATAGCAAGACTTTGATCTTATAACGTCCTGGCAGCTGCCAAAGGAGCTTTGAAACTCCGTTCTAGCCATGCTTAGCCTAATTGTGGCTGAGCCTGCGGGATGGCCACTTTTGTTAGAAGATTTGGGGTGTGAAGCGTTTCTTGATTGTGCTCGTGCGCGTCGCCCACAGCCCAAGTATCCAAAGGAGATGACTCGGTGTGTGCGGGGGCACCTGTGGCGCCCGTCCATTAGGGAGGGGGTGCTCGTCCTCCGGCATCAGGGGCCATGTCTGTACTTGGAAAAGAAAAGTGAAATACGGCAAACCTGCCTGTGGTTGTGAGGGTAGCTTTTCTGCTAGATGGGCATGCACAGGCAAGACACGGGGTGTTGAAGCAGAGTACATATGAGGCCAAGAAACCAGCTTTGTCCATCTACGCGAGGATCATTCCCCAGCTGATGGCAGGTTCCTCATCGGGGTATACAAAGTAAACGTGACGAGGAGTATACTATGTAGGAGCTTACGACTTGCCTTGGAGCTTGTGCTTCCTTCCCCTTTGAAAATGGGGAGCGTCAAATCTCTCCAAATTGGAGGGGAGTTCAAATAAGGTCTTGCCGCCGATTGCGGCGTGCGTGCATGCCCATCTCATCGATGAAGATCATTCCCTGCTGTGGCGATCTACCCGATTGGGGGGGGGGGGGGGGGCATTCCCACCACAAGCAGATTTGGGGAGGTACCGGTAGTGGCGCCTGTTGCCTTGGAAGAAGGTTAATTTATAAGACTATCCTTTGCCAAGGCAAGAACTAGATGGGGCTGCCAAAAAGGAGCCTGTCTTGTGTCGCAGGCTCTTTTTTCTCGCAACAGGTGTCTCATCTCAGGTTTTCCATGGGAATCGATGAGTGAAGGGAGCAAAGCCAGTGCGGAGCGCCTGTATGTCTGGCCCATCATATTTGGGGCCCCTCAATCTCGGTGAGGCAGCCATCGCATCGATGACTTGCAGAGGAGGACACATACAGCTGGCCGTGAGGTGGATGCAACGTCACGCCACAGAGATGAGAAGCATGAAGTTATGTCGTTCTATTAAAATGGTCAAAATATGGCGTCTGAAGTGAGTAAACCGAAGAAGGCTGTCTAACGCCTTGTTCGTTACGAAGCCAGTTGTATGTCTTCGCCCACTTAAAAGAGGTTGGCCCATAGGCATATTGCTTGCTCCTCAGTGCGAAGGACAGGTCTTGAGTTAGTCTCATTGCAAAGGACATGTCTTGAGGTATTCTCAATTCAAAAGACGGGTATTGCGGTTCTCAATTTCGTTTCCCGGCATGTGCAGGCAGAGTGCACAGATTAGGTATCGTTCACGGGATTGGACATGCTTCACGTATTATTTTGACACAGTCGCAGGCGCTCTTGCGTCCCAGAGCCAAGCGTGCGGCTTTCTTGCGGGCATCAGGCAAGAATTGTTGCCTCACAGGGCGCTGCTGGTTGGTTGCGGATGCAGCCCAAGCCCCTATGTCCGAAATAATGACAGTATTCTCTCGGCATTACACTTAACCTCCCACATGGTAGCAACCCGTGCAGTTGCTGCAGCTTCAGCTCTGACAAACCTAGGGTGAAAACTTTTAAGAAAGGTGTTTAGTGAGGCAGATATCAGTTATGGTTCTGAACTCAGGGTAGATGAGAGAGTCCAATACAAATAGTAGCACTATGTAGGTATGATATGTCATGCCTTGCGATGTTGCAAAAGGGCCGTTCATGGTCCCAAATGGACTGCAGTTATGACGAGGGGAGGGTTTAGACCCGTTGCTTGGGTTAATTTTAGTAACGGGGGAGCGAAGTTCAAGGTTTCCACCACATGATGATGACGTGACCCTTACGTCATCATGGAATTGCATTGTCGTCTAGAAACCGTCCAGGGTGTGAAGTTTGTGAAAAGAGGCATATTGACAGCACAGAGTGGCGATACATCGCTCACGGTCAAGTTCATGAAGTCTCTTTTATCGTTCATGTAGGGTGTGACACACAGCACAATATAAGTTTTAGGTAATGCAAGATTACGGCATGTAGCAGGCAAGATCGTTGTGAGGTTGGTGTCCGTGATTCTTCTCCGATTGAGTTACAGGCATCGTGGAAAGTGTGTGGAAGACATAAAACGATTTCATAGAGTCTCTGGACGATGGCTAACAGGCAGAGATTGGGACGTAGAGTTATAGTTTCACATTGGTCACACATTGGGAACATTAAAACAAGCTTTGGAACCTTTAGGGGATAAGGGAGATAAGATATACTTTGCTTTCTATGTAGATGCATGTCGAGAGATTTTACGTCAGGGGTAGGAGGGGCGCAGAGTGCCGGTCTCGCGACCAGACTCAGATAGGGGTGTCATCGACAAATCTGAGCGAGTGATTCTTCGTCCAATCAGTTGGTCAAGAGTGCTCAGCAAGTACGATAGACCCTTACAGTATGGCTGCCTTAGTTATGAAAAGGTTTGACGTACTGGCGATCTTCCCAGTAGGGTAAGTCATGTGCATTCAACTGAGGATTTCAAGCCATGTGCGTCCAGCACGGCAAGGATCCATTGCGTTGGTCTGATGGCCAGTGTGGCAGATCAGGCACGGTCTGTTATAGATAGTGAGATCGCTTTAGCTGTCGTAAGGGCCTGTGCTGCTGTGTGTGACCTGCTCTTGATAATGAACAGGGGGGCCACGTCAGTACGCGTAGGCCTAATTTGTGTGAGGGCCAGGCTGAGGGGTAGCTGTCTGTGGGGCTCCCATAGACCGCCCGAAGTTGGTGCTAATTCAAATTGTTTGCTTGCTTCCACACATGTGGAAACAACTGATTTACTCTATTGATTGCTATCGTTACAAGTGCTTTCTCAAATCGATTTTTAGGTCCCGTGTGTGTAACTTTAATTTTCCGCTATCCCATTCTGGCCATATCCCCAACCCTTGACAATTTCATTGGAATTCCGTGCATCCATTTTTCATGCAGACACGTGCCTCCATCGAGCTTTGCATTTCCTGCAGTTGCATGTTTGATCAAGCAATTCTTGTTGTTCCCCACTTGTTGTGGCTGAGCCACTGACGGAGCTGACACATTAGGGGTAGCAACGGTGCAGGTCCAGGCTTCTTCACCAAAACACTGTCCCCGCCCTATATTTGTCATGCCTGGTTATTGTTTCAGCCCTCTCCCCGCAGTCACCCTGATTCTGCAAACTGACATTCACGGCACGTGATTCACATGTTCAATATCTTGTCACTTTTCTCCTTAGAATGTTGAGACTCCTACAGCAGGAGTTGTCTTCCCGGGCCCCATACCCAGGGCCGCTATACCGCCGGTGGTCAAGCCAAGATATCTCATCGATGGACACGAAACAAATGCAGGATATGCTTCACCTTTTATTTAATTGCAGGATACAGGTTGCAATGAAGCAGAATTTCAAACAGGACGTTGAAGCCGTCGACCGTACACTGGGCTCCAATTGCAGAAAATAAATCCACAGACATGCACCTTGAGTCGGGTTTCGGCCTGAGAGGTACTCCGCATTGCAACTCAATTAATAAAAAGTGTGAAGCTTATCCTAACCGCATACCATATATCCGTCATGCAGGGACGCGGAATCTAGGGGCCAGATACTAGGTGACAGTGAAAAAATCTCCTGTTTTAGAATTAAGAGTGAAGCCTATCCTAACCGCACACCGTTTTGTTGAGGGAAGCCCATCCTAGCCAGATCCCATAAAGCCGCACCCCGGGGGGCCAATGCTGGATACACTTGTGTTTTGGAGTACATTCGTCTACGAAGCATTGCGAAGAATTTTATCCATGGTCCATGATGGATTGTCCAACCTGTTCTCACGTTGTGGGTGCTTCGCAAGCATCTGTGAGTAGGGTTCATGCTGTCCTTGGTGATGCGCATGGCATGCATATTACTGGGTTCTAGCCCTAAGAGTACTCCAGTAATCTAGGCCAGCAGGCCCAGACGGCCTGTAAGTGTTGCACAGGATGGCAGCAGCTTGGGCGTAGGCTCCGCCCAAGAACTAGCAGGGGCCCAAGCTCAGGAGCCGCATTGTGCCCAATAAGAGGACGTACAAGGACGAGCGCTTCCCTCTCCAGCAAGTTAGGACTATACGAGTTTATCAGGATTCACCGATTTGAAGTCCAGGCCAAGCAGCAGCAGCAGTGTTGAGTTAGTTAGTGGTGCCATCCCCACTTAGGGCTTCAGCAAAATTATGGTTTATGTACAAGCTGTTTGTACCGAAAGACCCCGAACAGAGATTCAAGGTTCTTGGTATTCAAGGACTCCAAACCTTCAATTCGGCCCGCCCAGTCGAGCTTTGACCGTCGAAGAAAAGGCTTTCCAGTGGAAAGTTTCCACCTTAATCCACGATGGAAGCTCCAGCGCCCGGAAAAGATTCCTCTTGCCTTCACCCCCCCAAATAAGTTATTCCCACCCTGACCGTCAATTGGCGTAATTCGTGTGGCATTTCGCAAGGAAATTAATATCGGCTCTGAAACTCCAGCACGTGATAGTACATCAGTACACGTGACTGCCATGCCAGCATAAACTCTTCCCGGTCCGCCCTTAAAGACGGTGCCACGTCGCCTTAGAGAACCCCCTGCAGTACAAACCTCGCGGAAGCAAACAGGGCCTTCGAAACAAGACGCCGCAGCGTCTTGAGAATGAAAGCTTCTTCCGATTAAACTTGAGGTTAAGTATTGTTACTATTAAAGATTGTTGTCACGAAGTTTGGCGTTATTCGGTGTTGTGAGGGCTCCGTTGTAGCGGACATGACGAGATCGAGGTTAAGGAGCCATGCGCTCAGCAGTTTTTGAGAACAAAAGGGCTTTGTTCCTTCTCTCTAGGGCCCAGCTGACCAAAAGAGGAGAGTTTTGGGTGGACTCGTGGGGGACTTGAGGTCTGCATGGGGCCCCAATCGGAAGCCGGGATTCGGTGTTGCCTAGGAAAAAAGAGGCAAGAGATGGGATGGGTCCCGCCATTAAGGCCGGATTTTCTGGTTTTTGTCAAAAATGATATTTCGATGCTACTACTGCTATAGGAATGAACCAAACTCTGTTTTTACGGACATAAGTTGCAAGCACGAAAGGGACCATTTAATGCCTTCAGTGGCAGGAAAAGGCGAATCCCTGACAAGCAGTGCCCAAATTACGGGTGGGAATAACTTATTTGGGGGGGTGCTTGGACGGTCCCCGTTTGACCGAGTTCGGAAGTCCGATGTTGCGGATGCCCCCGTCCGAGAATCCAAATCCCGATGTCCTACATCGGATGTCGGCGGGATCAACGAAGTGGCCATTGTTTACATGGTCCGATCATCGGACTCGAACATAAGCTCTCCTCAACTCTCAGTAAGAAGCAAATAACAACGCAAGTAGCCGAACACAGACTCTATTAAAAGTTTGTCAAGAGATTTTACTAGTTGCAAGAGACGTAGCTTGCAGCGGCCTAACCAGAGAAAGAAATGGCATCGAATGGCAGTCTGTGCCTCGCGGCGGTCCTGCTATTTGCAGCAATGATCATTGTTCATGGTGAGTACTTGACTTGAATTCAACTTGAGAGCAAAAGATCCACTATATTAAGATCGCATTTGCGGTTGGCGGCGTGGTTTGATACACCTACTTCTCTGATGCAATCATTAACCTCTGTGAAAAGCCATTAGGACATTGAAAAGTTTGAAAACTTTAGTTTGGTGTCAACTGGTTAATTGTGAGTCCTGCCTGTACCCTCCTTTCATGGCTCTGAATCCGAGTCGCGATCACCTTTGTTGGACGTGGGCCGCCCCATTCAAATTTGGTCACCAGAAGTAGCTTCTCAGCATATTATTTCACAAATAATTTTATGGATGCAGGAGATGTTAATCTGATGCCCCGGCGCATGCTGCAACAGCAACCAGGTACGGACACGTCCCTTGCCCCACTGTCTGCGTTTAGTTTACTGTTTTAGTTTCCGATGATCCTGACCATAAACGTCATGGACACCCGGTTTACTTTGAGGTATTGTGATCCCTACTTCCCTTGATTTGTTGGCCAGTGTCCCGATGTCTATACCAAACGACATTGTCTTCCTAGGACGAGGTCCTGCTTGTAGGAGAGTCCTAATTGCCCCCCCCCCCCCCTCCCCCGTTTTTTTTTTTTTTTTTTTTTTTTTTTTTTTTTGGTGGTTGGACCGGACAGCATCGCGTACCTCGGGACAAATTTTACAACGGATTACCACTTTCTGCTGTGTTTTTTCATGTACTCAAAGTTCTTGCCTCCTCTCAGTTACCGCCCAATGGTGAATATCAGAGGCAGTAAGTACTATTTACACTTGCTGCGTACAACCTCTGGATTTTTGTATCACTGACGATAGATAGCCCATGTGCATGTTGTAAATGAAGCATGTACCAATGCACCAATGTACCAACGAGACAGTCCGGTAATTCAACTGTTGTCAGCGACCCTCCATGTACGACCGTATGCACAGATCTTTGTTTCGTACACGAGCGGCCCGTCTGTGTCACGGCGTCACAAATGTCTTGCAGTCAGGCCTAAAGTCTCTCAACCCTTTTCTCACAGGCATCCTCTGCACATTGCTTGTTTGTGTGTGTGTGTGTGTGTGTGTGTGTGTGTGTGTGTGTGTGTGTGTGTGTGTGTGTGTGTGTGTGTGTTTGTGCACGCGCGAGCGAGCTCGTTAGGAGCTTTTCTATCAGCCTGGCCTTAAGCAAGTTCAGATGATCATCGGTGAGTTTGGATGAAGATCCTGGAGGTCGGCCTGCAGGGACGAGTGGTGCAGCAGGGACAGCAAGGACAGCAGGTTCAACGCTGGCAAACGTGGCAGGTGCCGCAAGTACAAGCACCAGCGCACTGCCTGGCTCCAGTAGTACTGTGACCAATGGTGCAACACAGCGGACGGTTACCGTCGGTGCTGCTGCTCCTTCCGTCAGCCTGGCTGCAACTCTAATAGGAGGAGCAACGGCTTCCGGTGCTGGCGGAGTTTCCGGAAACTCGAGCGCAGCTTCCGCTTCGGTTGCCAGTGGCTTGCCCACCTCCAGCGGCACATCTGCCTCCACGGCAGGGACTTCTGCTGTTACTACGACTGCCGCTGGCCTAGCCGGAGCCACTGGTACCCTCTATCCTTTTCACTTACCGCTCATCCGTTCCTTGCCAGTTCGTTACTGACAGACAGACACTGACAGACACTAGTGCTCCTGGCCGGATATTTCTGTACAGCTGTTTCTTTTTGTATCATTGCTCTCGGCCCTACATTTTCTGCAGGGTGTGCATGTGCCAACGGTGCATGGTGCTCCTCAAGGTGTGCATGTATGGACGCCAGCATACCATGATGCAAGAACTGGTTTCTTTGTCATTTAGTGCCACTTGCCACAAACATGATGCTTTGGCCACCGTGCCCGCGTGTTCTGAAATTCACATCCAATTGGATATTCACATGGTATCCCTTTACACCCAATTAAATGGCGACCTTCATGTCAATCAGAATATGCAAAAGCAATTCAGGAACATTGTGAAAACACACACACACACACACACACACACACACACACACACACACACACACACACACACACACACACACACACACACACACACACACACACACACACCCTTTGTCAGGCCTATTTCTGAATGTGTATTCTCAGGGTGTCTGAATGTGTATTCTCAGGGCATACATGCGTTGTGTGGTAGATCACAATAATGTGTGCTGCGTGGCAACTGCCAAAGGCTCCGCGACGGGGCAGAACAAACGTGGCTGTTTGTACACACACACAAACCCAGCGTTGCTGATTGTGAGTCTTCCGTGAAGGACCTGCTGGGTCCACATTTCAAATCCAGTCTGTCGATCAAAAACGGAGTTGCCTTAAAACAGTTCTTTCTGACTCTGGATTTACTGGTGTGCAGGTTCTGCAACGGCTGACACCGCTGCAGGTGTGCACACATATATCTCCCTTTCCTTTCCAAATGTCTGTCATACCGCTGCAAATGTTTTGCTTCACTTCACTACCATGTTTCACGCTTTATTTGAATCCTTGATCCAGTCTCAAGCCCTCCTCATCTAAGTCCCTTGCCAGCCTGCAGGTGTTGAGTCCAGCTCGCCTTGAAACGTCTGTGAACACCTCGCCCTGCTAATTCCTTGCCCGCGTCCCCAAAATCTGTGCCGTTCGATGTGTCTGTACTCGAAACGAGCGTAGCTTCGGTCTAAAATTGCATATCATAGTATGTGGGACTCTCTCTGGCGAGATTGTGATGGGTAGCTCGTGGTCGAGCACCTTTTTGGAGAATAATGCTTGTTGAGTAGGGTTAAGGGTTGATGAGCTAAACCTGGTTTGGGCTGTCACCGGTGGTCGCTAGTACATGCACTTTGAACACGTACGCATGTAATTGCTCTCCCCCCCCCCCCACCCCCGGCATTGCTTTGAAACCACTTTGAAGATGAACAGCATCGTACTGTTGGCTTCACTTGCAATCACGCTCCGTGGTTTTCTAGATTTACACTCCAGAATTCAGTCAAAAAACGTAGTTAGAGCCATGCACTGAAATACCATGAAGGCGTCACTATAATACATGTGCGTTACGGTAGCGTATACCTATAAGTCATCGCATGGCAGTATGCTTAGACATTTTTAGTTTAAAATTATTATTGCGACACACAAAACAAGCTTTCTGCACCACCCTAAAGGTAAGTTCTCTGATGGGACAGCGACGACGGTGGCTGCGAATCGTGGAGCCGCATCAGCAGGCGCCACTGGGAGGAATGCTGCTGCTGCTTCTTCTTCAACGGCAACAAACACAGGGAATGCTGCTGCAACGGTAAGCATGCATGCCGTATCGAGTCATCAGCAGAATGCACATGCTTGGCCAGCCTGCCAGGCGTGCATGCATGATCGTACTTATGGATCTAGACATGCACGCACCACGGCAGGCTCGCTCGTTCCCTCCCTCCTTCCCTCCCCCCCCCCCTCTCTCAATCTCTCTCTCTCTCTCTCTCTCTCTCTCTCTCTCTCTCTCTCTCTCTCTCTCTCTCTCTCTCTCTCTCTCTCTCTCTCTCTCTCTCTCTCTCTCTCTCTCTCTCTCGCTCTCTCTCTCTCTCTCTCTCTCTCTCTCTCTCTCTCTCTCTCTCTCTCTCTCCCCCCCCCCCAACCCCCCTCTCACTCTCTCCCCCCCCCCCCAACTCCCCCGCTCGCTCCCCCCTCTCCCCTCTTTCACATGTCATTGACTGGCTCTCCCTCTATCTCTGTCTCTGTCTCTCTCCCTGCCCCTCCCTACTCCCTCCCTCCCCCTTCAACTCCCTCTCTCTCTCTGCGCAGCTGCATGCATGCGTGCGTGCGTGCGTGCGTGTGTGTGTGTGTGTGTGTGTGTGTGTGTGCGAGTGTGTGCGAGTGTGAGTGTGTGTGTGTGTGTGTGTGAGTGTGTGTGTACGTGTGTGTGTGTGTGTGAGTGTGTGTGTACGTGTGTGTTGACTGTGTGTGTGTGTGTGTGTGTGTGTGTGTGCACGCGCGCGTGTGGGGTGTGCGAGCAGGCACGCACGTGCTATATATTTAGGGGGTGGGGGAGGTGGCAGCCCATGTTAACATCATCGCATCCCTGCGTGTCGCATGTGTCGATAGTGTTTTGTCTGGTAATAAGGGCGGGGTTGTATGTGCAAATGTGCAAGAAAACATGCCGCCATGCATAAGCGCACGCGCTTGAGTGAGAGAGAGAGAGAGAGAGAGAGAGAGAGAGAGAGAGAGAGAGAGAGAGAGAGAGAGAGAGAGAGAGAGAGAGAGAGAGAGAGAGAGAGAGAGTGTGTGTGTGTGTGTGTGTGTGTGTGTGTGTGTGTGTGTGTGTGTGTGTGTGTGTGTGTGTGTGTGTGTGTGTGTGTGTTCGCACGCATGCTCCTTTGGGTGGGTAGTTTAAGGTTATGTTTGAAGGGCTCCACCTCCCCCTTGACCAGCGTTTTGTTTGTTACATCTTGTGGCTCTCCCTACCTTACATCCCGTTTCGAAGCCGCCATCTCCTGCGTGTTCTGTTCCCAGTATGGATATGGTGACAGTCCACAGAATATCGTATCGTATTGCAATTGGTTTCTTAACTTTATACAAATGCTACCGGGACACATACATCAGCTTCGATCATATGCATGTAATCGATCAATTACTTCGATGCTTAATATAATCCACCACGGCCATCTGAATGTGGCCAGAGGCCACATGCCGGCTGTCTGCGCTTTTGACTTTATGTCCAGCCAGAATTCTTCGACATGCTTCGACGGTCATACATATTTTTACTGAACGGGGCGTCGTCATATTGACATGTAGGGCGCAGCCAGCCGGAATGCGGCTGCGGCTGGAGCGGTGACATCCGGAACAGGTGCAGCAGCTGGAACAGCAGCGAGTGAGAAGAGCGCTGCAACAGCGGCTTCAAATCAAAATGCGCTGGCATCCACAGCGACCGGTAAAAATGGGGCTGACGCAGTTGGATCTGCCAGCCGACAGGGTTAAATAAGCCTGCCATGCTTATGTGCAACAGTGTTCTTTCGTCATTGGGTGGCGAAGCTTGATCCTCAGTAACTCATTGTCATGACTACTTGACTCATCAAAGGTAAGGATGCGAATGGCACTTCGGCGTACGGCGCTGTATTTTGTCCTACATGTGGCGTTTGTCCCGGTACCCCTGGGTTTGGCACCCAAACATTTTTTTATGCGAATACATCCTTCAGATGATCAAGATCATCTTAAGAAGATCAAGAGTTTTAGAGCGTTTTTATAGATGCATGCATACTGTATGCATGCATGATGCACAAGCATGTGTGTCATTGGTATCATTTACCTAAAGTACTTTGCAGACAGGAAAAAAATGATACACATGCACGTGTACGTGTACAAAGTACATCATGCATATGCAAGAAGCGTAGTATCTCACACCACAATGCGTAGTGCTGACTTTGTCATCTACAGATAATGTGCGATAGGGACCCTGCTGTACGGCAGGTGCACTCCACGTGGTGTACTACCGGTCAAGAGTGCATCAGAAGTCTGACGGACAAAGACTTGAAAAGTGCGCAGTGCGCTATCGTCTTGGCCCAAATTGTGTCTGGGAGCATAAACACTGAGCCTTGAAAAGCAAGTTCAAGTTTGTAGATGCAGATGCAAGCGTAATTACCTCAAAAGGCCTAGGGGTCAAGAAACTGCTTGTCAAAAGGCAAGCCGCCAAGACATGGCAATGCCTTTGAAAGCCCTTCAATATCGTGAACTGAGATCTATTCTGTTCTGCTGAAACTATCGTGTCAATCGCTTCGAGCCCTTCCCTTAAATCAAATCATCTATACACAAGGTTAAGTCCTTGTGGATTATCAAAGTAGTGGAACAGAGGGATGGAAAATTAGCCGGAGGGTTCTGGTTAAGAAGCGTGCAACATAGAAAACTCTATGTTTAAACTTATGGCTGGCCAGGTTAGAATTTGTACCGCGGGCCCCCACATTAGTCGACGGGCCCCCAAATTAATCGTCCACTTGGCCCCGGGGCCCTCGGGGGCCCTCGAGTTAGTCGGTCTCATGCATCTTTCATAATCATGAGGCTCATCATCATGAACTCAAGGACATATATCCAGTTGGATCTAGGTTCGAATCCTAGTTGGATCTAGGAATTCCCGGCTTCCCAGTAACGTTGGCAAGGCATCAACTTACATATGTGCACAAGCTGTAACCCTGCAGTTACGGAGTATACTTGGAGTATACGTATACGAAGGATAATCGAAGGGAAGTTTCAGCAAAGGAAATGTAACTGATAAAAGTCGAGATGATTGACCAATGTAATACAGCCATAAATATATATATATATATATATATAGGACTGCAATTTGATGTGCACAATCTGTTATATTACCGGTAATGTTAACATATTCTGCACACGAATTTTGAGGAAAGACTAGTCCGCTCTTGCTTCTGCCCATTGTTGTATGACTGCCCGTGGACTCCCAAGTGACATCAAAAAACCCAAAATAATCTTGTAAGAAAGTTGTTGGTGGATGCCCAGACACCCATACCCTTCCCCCCGCACCCCAACAAGATGCAAACACATCCCATGCGCACCCAATGTGTGGCTCTCTGTTGCTATATGTAGAATAGGGTGTGTACGACATGCGATTTTGAAGGCGCAGCCCTGCCCTGGAACTGTACACATTCTATCGTGATGCCCCTTGGAACTGATCACCGCAAGCTGTGGGACAAAAAACGTGGCACAGTGAGTACCACCACGTGAAATCAGCATGTTCGAATAGCATGTCATGCATTTAGGAGACACCAATCCCATGGTCCAGGTTGTTGTACTTCTTTTGCGAGCTTGAAAAAGTTGACGAAAATTATTGCAGGCAATTGGGAGGCACCACAAGCACCGGCATCACGTGCGCCGGTGGTGACTGCCCTGGAGGGAAGCGGGGGGGGGGGGGGTAGATTAACACGTACCCCATCGATATAGTTCTAGTAGCAGTGTCGACAGACTCCATCGAGCTGGTCAGTTCGCAGCCTGCGAATCGCAGGTCCCAATGGCCCGGACCAGAAACTTGTTCTGGACAAATTTTACTTGAAAGTGTGTACCTTATGTCAGTGGACTTGCGTGGAACACGCAGTGCGTGTGATATATGTGGGGCAGATATATCTCCTGCATCCATTAATGTTTCCAACAGTATCCAATTCAGTAATAAATCCCCAGTGCGTGCCGATTAAAGGACACGCTCCCCTTTTTCCAATGCGAACTGCAGGCCACGCCATGGGGAAGCAGGGTTGTTGATTCTGGCCGTGTAACGCCAAAATGGCCGCACAGGGCTTCAACCATTACTAGTTTGGCCGAGTTGCCAATTAACTGGGTTAGCAATAAGGACAGTTTGGCTGCAGGCACGCCCGCCTTGGCTGGCTTTCCGGACCATGGAGAGCTGCAAGCTACTTGCGAAATGCTGTACTTTCAGGCCAGCTGGCCGCAGATCTTGAAGGCTCCACAAGGATTGTAAAACATGCCTAGCCTGATTCCTAATGAGTATTTGCGTCTGTCACATATGTCACATACGGTATGTGCTTTTGCCCGTGTTTCCCCCCCCCCCCCTCTCTCTCTCTCTCTCTCTCTCTCTCTCTCTCTCTCTCTCTCTCTCTCTCTCTCTCTCTCTCTCTCTCTCTCTCTCTCTCTCTCTCTCTCTCTCTCTCTCCCCCCCCCCCTCGCTCTAGATCTCTCTCTTCCCCCGCTCTCTCTCTCTCTCTCTCTCTCTCTCTCTCTCTCTCTCTCTCTCTCTCTCTCTCTCTCTCTCTCTCTCTCTCTCTCTCTCTCTCTCTCTCTCTCTCTCTCTCTCCCCCTCTCTCTCTCTCCCTTCGTCCATGCATGCTCACGCATGTGTGTGAGCGCAGTCGTGCGCACACCCGCAGCCACCCGCGTGCAACGGTGCGTGCTGGTATACCAGCACCACGTATGGGTGTGCATGCAGCGGTGAACAGCGGGAGGAGTTCCATGCTAGTCTGGAAAAGGTGACAGCTTAAAGAATGCTAGAGGGGTTTCCGGAGGCAACCTTCCCACTGCAGGACTCATTGCGCCCATACAGGCTTACCGGCCAGACCTGGCTGCAACCTACTGCCAAGTTTGGGTTTTCCAGGCCAGAGCAGCCGCAAAAGTCTTGTGGTGGGGTTTGACTCTGGCCATCAAAAGCTGCAGAAAACAGGAGTTGATGCAGGTTTCAAGGCCACGTGCCCGTGACGGAAAAATGAAATCGACAACCCCATGGGAAGCAATCGCATTGCTGGCTATGGTTAACCGCAGTGTATGCGTTTACCACAGGCCTGGGTTTGTAAATCGGTTGAGGCAGCCGTATTGTTCTTGACCCTATGTACCATGTATTGCACAGCCTCAGTTGGACGTGGCATTCGAATGCCCAACTCGGGTTGGATGTTATGCCAGACAGCATGGGCCACTGGCACGTGCGGGTTGGAGTGTTCAAGGTCCTATCCCGAACCGAACCATTGGTGGGGTAAGTATTGCTTTCCAGCATATGAGTTTGACCAAGGATTCAAAACGATTTCTTGCTTTGACAATGGTGTGCACACCACGTGAGTGTGTTGCAACCCAGCATTTGACCGTGACCTACCTTGCGAGGATTCACAGACGATGTCCTGCTTTGACCAAGGCGTGGCTGTGTTGCAACTCGGGCATTTGGGTGTTACCAAACTTCAAAGTGGAGAACGAGAAAAGGAAGAGCTCAGAATCAGTTTTTTTTTTTTTTTTTTTTTTTTTTTTTTTTTTCACTGGGAAGGGGGTTTTTCTTTTCCCCACTTATATCCCGAGTAACCTTTCATTTCTCCGGAGGCGAGAATTCAAAAATGATGTTCCTTTTATGGCTGGTGGGGCTCCAGCCGAGCCCATCTCCCAGGGAGGTCTTGCTCAGGCAGCCGCCACGCGTGGTTTTGCGACCCCTCGCCTTCGAGACGTTTGGGGGTACGGCGGCGGCCGAGTTCTTGAAGCGGCTCTAAGGCCTTGTTAATCAGGCTTTAGTAGCGCATGAGGACCTCGTGTGGTTCTCTACGCACCGGCGGGTGAGCTCGGGCCGTGGGGAGGCAGTTGGCTGCGCGGCTCGCTTATGGGGGGGATGATGTGCGAGTTTAGGGTTGGGGGATGGATTTGCTTGGGGATGGTGCGGGGGGTTTGACTTCCTCTTATGTAATCACGAAAATGATGTCCTGCTTTGATCAAGGTGCGGCCGTGTTGGAGAGCAACATTTCAGTCTGCCCAAGGCTGGTCAATCGTGGATCCTCCCCCTCTTCCTGAAGTGCTGGGGCCACCATAAGCAACAAGCAACGAGCGTTGAGACTGGCCCCATGAAGACGGACGATAGGGGAAACACAAGAAGACGGGCGAAGCCGCTTTGCATAGAAGCACGTCCTTGGCGCGACCTGAAAGTTGAACCCTTCACTCACCAAGGACCAAAATATGTGCCCTTGCCATTGCCAGCCCTGTCGGAATTCAGGTGAGTGGGGTTCGTACCTAGGGAAGTTCGGAAGTGCAAGGAGTCCAGCCGCCACGTTGGACGAGACCCGAACCGGATCTCATCACACCGGCGACAAAACCGCGGACAAACCAACGTCAACGTTCGGGTGTCGTGGCGAAGATAGTATCGGCGATTTGGGCCCGAGTAAAACCCATCCAACCGCGGAGGAGTACTTAAATCCTACTGAAACCTCCGTTGCGATCAAAAGGGGACCCCGATGACTTTCCCCTCAAACTGACTGGCTGATGTGGCTGTCCCGATAGCTGCTAGGCGTAACCCGCTTTTCGTACCCCATGAGCGTGTTGGTCCGACAAAGTTCTTCACGCCCTACTTGCTCTTTAACGCAGCACAACCAACAGCAAGATTCCGATTTCAGAGGCTTTAATACCCGGTTCCTGGCATCGCGTGTTTGGGAGCCGTCTGAAGGAGATATCGCCTAGGCACTTTGAGTCGATCAGCTGTTTCGTAAGCCCACTGCTCACGCAGGTAAAGCCGTCGACAGGTTTGACTGCTCCCTAGTTTGATTTACATTCTCGCGCCATCTCGAAAACCCGCAGATCCTGGCATTGTCCCAGGACGGGTTTGCTGTATTGTCCTTTCCGAGAGTGTCTGCCCTAAGGGCCGGGCTGCCCAATTTAGTCAAGACAATATTGGGAGTGACTTGTTCTGGTTTATGCGAGGCTAGCCTAACACTTTCAATGGTGCAATTTGTTTTCCCTTGAAAGAGGTAGGTGAAGTTCGCTCTGTGTAGCAGGCCGCAAAATCATCTGATGCAGTGTGAATGTAAAAGATACAGATTCGAGTTTCAGGCGTGGTGATGTTGGGGGGTTATGAATTGAGCAAATCTGGGCGGGAATTGGTGATCCCAAATCTCATTCATTATCCTGGCTGCATGTACGCCCAAGCCTCTTGCTTGACTGCTTCACTGGACCCTTACAAAAATTTGGGTCGAGCTAATTGTATTTTGAGGAAAGAATGGTGCAGAGTGCATATCGTGGACAGGCACTGTGTTTCTGGTTTCCTTGTGGAAGCCACGTCTGGATGTGTTGGCCTACAGAACTGCGGTGAACCATAGTGTGCCTCAAGAACGGAGCACAAGCTTGGACTTTTGCTGTGTAGAAATATAGTGAGAAGCTACTATGATAACTTTCTGCGGGAGAGTACAACAACACTAGCATGAGCAGTCTAGCTCAGCGACGACCATGAGCAGTGTATTCCAGTGGAGCAAACACCACCATGACCGTTGTAGTGAGGATGGAATGCCTCAGCACCAATGCTGCAGAACAAGGCTCAATTCGTGTCAAGGACAGAGTCAAGACTGAGACAAAAGTTTCTTGCGCCAGGACCTGGGAGGAAACTCTGTTACTTTCCTAGAGACAAAAGGAGCACATGCTAATCGCAAACCCCGCTTCTCAACACACATTTTTCCCCCAATTTTCTAAAACCTTTTTGATTGGTGCAGGCGCAGTGCCGCAAACCGCAAAGCCGCGTCGACGAGAGATTGTGAGCTTCTAGAGGAGAGAGGACGCCTCGAGTGCGCGGGCGAGAAAAACAGCGCGGTCATGGCCACATCCTCTGTGGGATGGGTCAAAGGAAGTCCGTCCGAACCCGGAACCAGCAGCGCCTGTGGGGCAATGTCCGGTATTTCCTGTGGCAGCACCCTGACTACCCTCCCAACCCAGGAGGAGTTTGAGAAAGACATGGTCATCCAGGCTGCCCCCTTCAGCTGCTACAACAACGGCGCCCCCAAGGCGCCCAACGAGACAGCCCGAGCCCGCACTGCTGCAGAGATCAACCAGTTCCGTGTCCAGCACGAGCCTGAGTTTGGTGTGTCCCCCCTCGGACATGCGGTTTACAGAACTCAAGCAAAATCTTTCAATCATCACTAATTATACAACCGCAGGTGCTAAAGAAACAATCCTAGTAAAAAGTTGCTACGCAGATGTGCTCTATGTTAAGGTCGCATAACCAATAGCTGCTGCTACCCTGCTGGTGCCTATAGCCAGCAAGGTGGCGGATCTTAACTTCGCCCTCACCCCGTTGAGTTAAAAACCATCTCTGGCAGGGCTTGTCTCAGGAACCAGCCCCCCGAGGGGTTTGGGTTGTTTTGTTTATAGGAAGGAATCCCAATTGCCCACAAGGGCATTGTAATCTCTCTCCCTCCCACCCTCGCTCCCCCCTTAATCCCTCCGACCATTGCTCTTACCCCTCCCTTCTTCCTCCACCCCCTCTACACTTCCGCGCGCGCACATCTGTGAGGTGGGGGCGCGCGCGCGCATGTGTGTGTGTGTGTGTGTGTGTGTGTGTGTGTGTGTGTGTGTGTGTGTGTGTGTGTGTTTACGTCCTTGCGGTATGCATGCCTGTGTCTATTGAGTGTGCGCGCGCACATCTGTGAGGTGGGGGGGAGGGGAGCGTCGGGGGGGGGGGGGGCGGCGGGTGGGTGTGCGCATAGTTTTGGGTGGGGGTGGCCGTAAGGAAAAGTAGAAATGGGGCCCCAGGCTGGCTTAGCTGAAAGAGAGGGGTTGCGGGGGTGCTGGTATAAGACTGCATGCTGCGGGTCCTCTGCACTGTGTTCAAGACCGACACCGCCTTCATTAGCGTCATCACGGGAGACACCAGTACGCCCTCCCACCACCTTCTTTGCCCTTGCGGGCCTCTCCACCCTCTATGCTTGCTCTGCTGGGGATTTGCCTGCCTACCCTCATAGTTGCCTGCATGTTCTTTGGCCTGCTGTGGTGGACCGCACCCGGTATCGACTTGCCTTCCCTTTAGTCTGTCTCAATGCCAACGCATCACCACCCACCACCATCCTTGCACACCCCTCCCATGACACTCCCCCCCCCCCCCCGGCGGGCGGTGCCTGTGAGTGAGTGTGTGTGTGTGTGTGTGTGAGTATGCGTGTTCGTCTCTCTCTCTCTCTCTCTCTCTCTCTCTCTCTCTCTCTCTCTCTCTGTCTCTCTCTCTCTCTCTCTCTCTCTCTCTCTCTCTCTCTCTCTCTCTCTCTCTCACACACACACACACACACACACACACACTCACTCTCACTCACTCTCTCTCACATAAACACATTCCCTCCCTCTTCCCCCCCCTCTCTGTCTCTTTCTCACACACACACACACACACACACACACACACACACACACACACACACACACACACACACACACACACAGTACGCGCGCGCATGCAAATGCAGGAGCGCATGACAGTAGTTGACAAGGATGGATTTTTGGTATGAAGCCTTTGCATGTGGCTCAAGGCATGTGGTACTACAGCCCATGCCGTGCCCTGTGGCATGATGGCTGGAGCAGATGGAGTTGCACATGAACGCGGATTGCTATGGGATGATGGGTTGGGAGCGTGGGGATCCTGTGGGATGTGAGGGGTTGGGAGCATGAATGAGCTGATGTGGCGCACAACATTGGGAATCCTGCGGGATGTGATGGGTTGGGAGCATGTGCGAGCGGATGGATGAGCTGATGTGGCGCATGACATGGGGATCCTGTGGGCGTGCAGTTCGACTGGCCAATGGGTGTGGCATGGTGGGGGCCGGCATGTGCCCTCCACAGCGCTTGGGGCTCTGCGGTTGGTCCTTCCTCACGCCCTGCAACCAGCTCCTGGTGGTGGAAAACACTCTTCAGGACGCAAGGTAGCGCCCCACCACCCTCTAAGTTTGCTCCAAGCTGTGCTTTTGTCTTTCTCGATGCTCCCTCTGTTTGGTTTCGCTTTCCTCAATTCTCCCTCTGTTTGATTTCGCCGTTCTCGTGTGCTCCTGTGGTTTGGTTTTGCCTTCCTGTATGCTCTTGCGGTTTGGTTTTGCGTTCCTCAATGCTCCTGCGGTTTGGCTTTGCTTTCCTCTATTCTCGCTCTGTTTGGTTTTGCCTTCCTTGATGCTCCTGCGGTTCGGTTTTGCCTTCCTCAAAGCTCCCTGTCCTTGGTGGCGCCCATCCCAGCGCTCCCCTGCCGCTCTACCTCGACCATCTTCTCTCACTCGTTTTGGGTGCCGTCCTCTTGTGAGTTTCTGCTCAAATGCACCCCCCTTTCGTTGCTTCCAGTCCAGTCATTTACATAGTAGGGGTCATCTAAATCCTTTAAATCCCTCGTTTTCCCCTCTTCTTTCCCGCGCCTTTCTCCCTGTGTCCAGCTCCCTTGGAATACAGCAAGTCCGTGCTTGTTCTGGCATGCACAAAATGCAGAAATCTCCGCACCTGAGTGTCGGTTGCTGTATAACATGCAAAACATCTCCGCACCTGAGTGTCGGTTGCTGTATAACATGCAGAACATCTCCCCACATGAATGTCGGTTGCTGTATGACATGCAGAACATCTCTGCACTTGAGTGTCGGTTGCCATGTAACATGCAGAACATCTCCGCACAGGACTGTCGGTTGCTGTATAACATGCAGAACATCTCCCCACATGAGTGTCGGTAGCTGTTCAGCATGCAGGAATCTCCTGACATAACTGTCGTGTGCTGCACAACACAAGAGCTTTTTCAAGGGTCAATGGCTGGCCAGATGATACAACTGTGGGGTTTCTATGCGTCTTGCAGGTTCAGCGAAAGCGAATACTCAACCGGGGAGATGCTGAACATCGTTTTCTACGCCGCAGCTCCGCTCATCACAAGCACAGGCCACCGCATTGGAACCCTGTGAGTCCCGCAGCCTCGTGGGGCGCTTTGTTGCTCAACTTTTGTGTGAATGCTTTTGCAACAAGAGCATTTTCCCAAGACCATCAGACCTTCGTGTGGCGGTATTTGGGCATGCTGTTCTGAAGGGGTTCGCTCTCGCGACCGCGCGCTCCCCCCCCCTCTCTCTCTCTCCCCCTCCCTCCCTCCCCGCCCCCTCCCCAACTTCCTTCACGGGCCCATGCAAACATGCGGGCTCACGCGCGCCCGGAAAGGCGCAAGTTTGTGCGTCTTTCCACGCGCAAGGTTGTGCGTATATAAGCAAACATGTGCGGGAGCCTCAGCTGCCTGTGTAGGCCCTTGCGGGTGTGGGCAGCTGAGGAAGGTCGTGGTACATGCCTCTTCATGTCGTATAACAGCAGCCATACACACAGCAGCCATACCCAGAGCAGCCACATTCACAGCAGCAATACTCACAGCAGCCACATTTGCAGCAATCCATACCCACAGCAGCCATACCGAGCTATACTCACAGCAGCTACATTTACAGCAGCCAGACTTACAACAGTCTCACTCCCAGCAGTCCTACTCACAGCAGGCATACTCACAGCAGCCATACTCACAGTAGGCATATCACAGCAGCCATATGAACAGCGCGCTTGGGGAGGCGCAGGTGTATTGCTGCGGACGAACCCCGCAAGTTGGACGATCAAGGAGCTATGATTCTTGCGAACATGTGCGCCTCGCTCCCCTCTTTCCTCGCTCCCCAGACCGCTGAACTTGTGGAAAGCGTGTGTGTTGTTGATGACATCAATTCCTGCTTGTGCTCCTTCTTTTCCTCCCTCCTCCCTCGTTGGACTGCTGACATTGTTGTCTGTTGATGACATCAGCTCCTGCATGCCAGGGCCGTGTGACACAGGGTGTGCGGGGTGCGGGGCCATGTGACACAGGGTGTGCGGGGGGCAGGGCCATGTGACACAGGGTTTGCGAGGGTGCAGAGCCATGTGACACAGGTTTTTGCGGGGGTGAAGGGCCATGTGACGATGGCGGTTTGCGGCGGTGCAGGGCCGAGCTGGTGGTGAGGAAGCTGGAGAAGCAATGGGCCCTCCACCTGGCCAAGCAGGAGGAGGCGGCGGGACGTACCGCTCTGATGCGCTCCATCGACTGCTATGAGCGCGGCTACCTGTTTGTGGACACCGGAGTCCAGCCCTGGCGGGTACTGCACATGAACCAGCCCGCTTGCGAGCAGACTGGTGCGCCCAGTAAAAATACTTTATCTCCTAAAAAAGTGTTTGTTTAATTGCATTTCTTAAGTTCCCAAAGAAGACCCAGCCGCTCAAGTCTCCTGCTCAGCCACGCAGATTGCAATGTGGTGACAACTGAGCTGCAAGCAATCCCCCCCCGCTCCCTCCGTCTTCAGACCCCCCAAAAACCGCCATGGCTCTCCCCGTGCCGTGTTTCCTTTTGTGTGCTGGGCCTGGGTTTGTCAGGAATCCTTCTCAAGCGTTGGTCGGCACACTCCTGTGCCCTGTGCCATGTGCCTGTCAGGAATCCTTCTCGAGCATTGATTGGCGGGCCCCCATGCTGTGGTGTGTGTGTGTTTGGGGGGGGGGGGAGGGAGGGGGAGGGGGGAGTGGAGTGGGAAGACGATTATTGTGCGGGTTTCAGAATTGTCACCGAGGATACTACATTTGAATACCAGCAGAGGTTACCAGATTTGAAACATCAAGGCTTAGATGAAGTTCACAGAGTTTTCAACAGCTTATTGCGTGAGCTTATGTAAAGGGGGGGGGGATGCTGGGGCTGCAGGCTTCAAGTTTGAGGACCCGCTGGATCTTCAGGATGTCTTCTTTGAGAAAACCTCAGGCGTCTTGGTGGGCCGCACCCTCGCCATCCTGCTTTTGTCCTGCCATTATAATCCCTCTTTACACGCTGTCCTGCCGTTATAATCCCTCTTCACATGTTAATCTGCTTACCCTCAGTAGGAATACCGGCATGGAGAGGGAGGGGGGGGGAGAGAGGGGAGGGAGTTGGAGAGGGGGGGGGGGAGAGACAAAGGGAGAAGGGGAGACCCACCCCCCTCGACCATTTGGCTCTTGTCCACCTGAAAAGGAAACATAATTTTGTTATGAATAGTTGTAGTTCCGCAGGCCGCATTGCCAGGTCAGACCACGCCCCCTGTGAAAGCACATCAGCAACCATGGTGGAACTGCCACACGCCCCCCCCTCTCCTGTTCTCTGTGTGTAGGTGTGTGTGTGTGTGCGTGTGTGTGTGTGTGTGTGTGTGTGTGTGCGTGTGTGTGTGCGTCGGTGTGCGCGCATGTGTGCGTGCGTGCGTGTGCATGCGTGTGCGCATGCGAGCGTGTGTGCGTGTGTGTGTGTGTGTGTGTGTGTGTGTGTGTGTGTGCGTATGTGTACGCCTCTCCCGGCCCCCCCCCCCCCGCGTCTCTCTCTCCCTCGCTCTCTCACACTCGCCCACCCACCCACCCACCCCCCACACCCACCCACCGCCACACACACAGTCATCCCATGATTCGACATTAAGAGCAGGAAGGGCGACGGCAAAAGGTCGGAGTGTTGTGAGAGTTGCGTGACC
>KV908414.1:105000-112500 GCA_002005505.1 Botryococcus braunii
GCGGCCGATGTGTACGCATTCGGGGTCGTGATGTGGGAGGTGGTCTCGCACACGCGTGCGTGGGCGGGCATGCTGCATGCGCAGATCATGTTTGCGGTGGCCATGCGGAGGCGCAAGCTGGAGTTCCCAGAAGGCACCCACGCAGGCTACGCTGAGCTGGCGCTGGATTGCATGGCCTTCGAACCCGAGGACCGCCCCACCTTCCCCGAGATCGTCAAGAGGCTGGATAAGCTCATGGCTGCGCACGAGGCCTAGGAGTAGAGAGCCCCCTCAAAAGATCGTCTGAAGGCTGGTAAAACTCGTGGCTGCGAACGGGGCAGAGGAGTATAGAACCCCCTTAAAAAAGTTGAACACTCAAAAAGGCTTCACTGGTATTCTTCTCAGCTCCCATGTGAGAGCCCCCTCGGGTTTTCGGCGAGCACAATGCCAGGTAATGACAGATAATGAGCCAATGAACGAGACAGCTGTGAGAGACGGATCATTACGAGTCCAAGGCATACAACAGCGGGTGTGCCTCTCATACATTCCGCCACTGCTATGTCAGCTGATGTTACTGATGGTACTGATGGTACGCCACGGCTTGTGATAAGGCCGTCCGCATGGTCCCTCAGTGAGGGACCATGTTGACATGCCTTTGGAGAGGCTAAGTAGTGTATCTCTCTCCAAGGGCAAGTTTCCTGTGTCTGGCAAGAGGGCAGGGTTCAGGCCGACGTGGCACACCTTTAGAAAGAAGGATTAGAAGGGAGAAGATCGCATCTATCTGTTCTAGTTTGCTGCTTCTAGATTGAAGGAAGAATCCAGATCTTCCTGTAGGGGGCCCTTGGAGAGCAGGCTTCCTGCTTCAAAAACTTTCTGAACCAGGCAAGTTTTCACTCCGGGAAAGGATTTGGATCCAAATCCTCCTCCGGAGCGGGATCAGAAGGGGTAATTGGTGGTGTCAGTGGTTGGTCGCCTTTCGGGGACAAATCGAATGCTTTCACTTTTGTTGCTTCGCTTTTTACTTCTGAACGGAAAGGGGTATCCGTGGTCCGCTGGCCTCAGGCACCTTGCCTGTTAGGGCACATGATGAGGGAAGTGCTGCGCCTGGTATCGAAGGCAGTACCGATTTTTTGGATTCTGGATGTGGGTCGTGATGCCTAGGCTTATGTAATGTGGGACCATGTGGCGGGGTGGACACAGCCCCCATAATATGATGTCATGATTACTAATGTCCCATGGGGAGAACGTGTGAGTGCCTATCCTTGGGGTACGGGGACAACCACCATATGCTGGAAACATTCAGTGCTGTATGCCTGAGTCCCATATTTAGTTAGAATAAAAAATGAAAGCCTAGTATAGTAAAAAGAGTTGAGTTTCGTAGTGTTAACCCCTGGTCATGTAGGAACAGAGCGTGTGCACGTGGCATTGCCAGATCCCCACGTGGGGGTGCCACATGTTCATTGCATCGCATGACTCGTATGAAGTGAATGTAGTGTGAGCCAGCTGGGGCAGTTTGGCCTTGTCAGCTGTGCTCTTCGATGCCAAGATGCAAATCATGCATTTAATAATGCGGAATTTCACTACATCGCTCTTTTGATCCTCTGTTTTCATTGTGGTACCACAATGAAAACAAAGGTGTACAGCTTTGGTGGATTCTAAAGCCTCGTACTTTTCTGCTCCTGTCGGTCTCTGAGGTGTCCTTCTGTGTTGGGTTGACACTCTTCTCTTTCGAATAAACAGTGAAGCTCTTGTCTTTGCCCGCTCGATGTGGGGCTCCGCTGTATCGCAATATTGGAGGTTTGCTTGCCAATCAGATGTGAGCATTGGTTGCCAATCATTATGCTTGCAACCATTGGCAATTGCCAATCAGATGTCCGCATTGGCAACAGGTGTGACACCGGCTTTTTCATAGCTAGAAGCATGGCGGTGACTTCAGACCGTGGCACCTGCTTTTGTTACCACCCCCCCCCCCCTTGGTTCTAGATCTCAAGCTCGTTATGCGTGCCATAGGGCGTTTGGCAAGTCGTTTTGTCACGAGGTTTAGTCACAAACTTTTGTGAAGCATGCCATAAGGCGCATGCCTCGTCTCGGCTTTGGCACTGGCCTTGTCATGCCCATCCCAGAAGCCTGTGACCAGTGACAAACGGTTAGGATATGCTTCACGTGGTATTCTATATTTCGTGCCTTCCAGATGCGGTAGAGGGCCCTCTGCCGGCCTGGGCTTCCTCGTACTTGATGAAGATAGTGACATGTCTGAGGGTTAGAGGGTTATGAGAATTTTGAGTTTGAACCTTGTCCTGCCTCAAGAACAATCGACTTTTTGACACCCACGTGCCAGGCGGACTTTTTCGTGGCTCTGAAGCGGTTTGCGCCTTCAAGACAAACTAAGAATGTTATGGATGCATCACCCCAGGGCCCACCATGGGATGCATAACCCCACCATGGATATATGCTGCATACGTGTATTTACCACATAGGGCCATGTGTGTGTATACCACATAGGGCAATGTGCACATACCACATAGGGCGATGTGCACAGACCACATAGGGCGATGCGTGTGTATGCCACATAGGGCAATGTGCACATACCACATAGGGCGATGTGTATACCACAATTGGCGAACCGCAAGCCAAGACGAATGGTGGGGTGATGCCACATCGGGCACCGCATTGGCAATGTTAAGGTGCACGTGGATGCACACGTGCCTGTACATGTACATGCAGGACAACCTCGACTGGCAGCCGAGTCCACCAGCTAGTGCATGTGGCAGGAGGTTGGAAGTAGCGCTGTGTGCTTGACTTGCAAGGTCGCGTAGTACCTGCGAGCCTTGGGGCATCCTATTCAGAGAAGAAGCGCTTCACTTTTATGTCTAGGCAGTGAAGAGCATTGGCGCGCTTTGTGCAAAATGTTGGTCTTTTGGAGCTCTGGAGCAGCAGCACAGGTGCACCGCCATGTTGTGCTCAGCGCACCAAGAGTTAGATGGCTTTGGAGCTCCCTCGCGTGCTTCCTTTGCCAGTGTGACGGTGTGACGTCCATCTGGATCATGCTTATGCTGAGGGGGAAGTTTATCTGCCCATTCCTGCCCAAAGGCATCCAAGCATATAGCGGTTGAACACCGATGAACAAATGAATTCAGCTGAAGATTGTCAGTGATACTCTCCGGGAGGACAATATCACGTATAGGCCCACACTCAACCGGGCGTAAACGTTTTGAAAGGAAGCATCACGGCATGCAGTCAGTCTGTGAGGCGCAGGTTGATACATAAGGGGTGCAAATTTACACTTGCTGGGAAGGCACAAGGAAGAAAGAGCCGGTACTGGTTCCAGGGGCTCGGGGTTCCTGCAGGGTCTTAAACCCTAAACCCTGCAGGAACCCTGAGCCCCTGCAACCAGTACCGGCTCTTTCGTCGTTGTGCTTTCCCAGAACGTGTAAACTGACAGACAGGTACACAAAGCTGTCGGAAGTGCTGAGGGAAGAAGTCGCCCATTGCGACAGTTTCCAACCCTGTTTTTTATGGGGCATATATGAGAGTCAGTGGTGGATGCACGTGCACGCTGCACATGTGTGACTTGGCTGCTCGTGAAAGCATCGCGCCTCTTGTGACAAGAAAAGTCTTTCCTACTTGATGGTTGGCTTCAAGGGCTCACAATCGAGCACTGCTATTGTTCAACGTTCTACGGTTAATGGATGCCGGTTATGGCATACACGCATTGGTTGCAAGCTGGCATATCATTGCAAGCCGGCATGTCATTAATGTCAATACTGAGGGTTTAAAAGGCCTGGTATCTGCTTTTAGCTATGCATCCTTTTTTGGCGGTTCCCAGCACTACACTCTGACTTCACCTGCGCAGTGCGCACAACACTGTGACTTCAACTGCGCATGCGGAGTTCAATGTTATACATGACGATGCGAAAGTCCGCAGCTGCAGCGGGGGGGTTGAACTGATAGGTCTTTAATACGAAACAAACAGGCTGGAACAACATGTTGACAATGTTGCTTAGCGCTCAGAATTGTGCACGCTATCAAGCCATGCCTTGTTGCAGGATTAATCAATATTTTGCATGGTATCAAGCTCTGCTGTGATTCCTGTCGGCATATGTTACTGCTCGGCTGGGAGCCCGCACTGTCAGAAAGGGCACACCTTTCCCCACAGCTAGGTGGGTTCTGCAGGTGCTTACCTCGAATCTGCAGATTACATTGTTTACGTTTAGGAAAAGCTTCACTGTTGAAATAGTATGCAGTTAGAGACGTTGTTCGTTTGCATCTTATTGAGGTGCATCGAGCTGAAGGGCCCGGTCAGATATCATGGCTGCATCCCACGTGCACGGCTGAGAACACTTGCATACATGCATACATGGTGCATTTGAGAGCTGCAATGCCTAGGAACCCGGCGTCCGAAGATTGTGAGATAAGGTTCCACAATAAACTATTAAGCTTAATTGGAATGTCAAATGAACGTGTAGCGCGACAACATTTTGTGGTTACAATGGTGGTGATAACCAATTTCATGAGGTGCCAAAAAATGAGGTTTAGAATCATTTCAATGTGGTGTGGCCCGGAGTGGCTTAGGATGTGACGCCCCTTCGTGGGTCCATGCTGTCTAAATAAAACAAACTTGTAAACATTTATAGCGCCACCAGATCTTATTGGCCTCAATGAAGTAAGGATATTTCCTCAGTCACTTGAATGATACTCTTAGGCTGCTAGCAGCCTACATATATATGTAGAGCATCTGAATATATGCATCTGAATCCTCCAGAAAAAAAGTGTGAGCGGAAATGGGGATACGTAATAATTTGCTGGAGCAGGAAATAATGCATGTCCTGTAGGACAACTTCTAGCTGCACACAGTCGCACGTGCAGGTTGCCCTGTCACGTGACACACTACCATCAGCTGCAGCGTGGTCATTCTCACGACTGACCTGTACCTCAGGACTGCCTTGCTGTTTGTCCCGGTCCTACTGGGATAAACACACACACTTTTTTCTTTGCCTTTCGATGGTGCAGTCCCATGGTGGTAATAATCTTAATATCCCCCCCCCCCCCACCCCTAATTTTTGGCCGCTGTATGTGTCAAAGGTAATCACTGCTGTATAGATCCGCATCCATGGATCCAATCAAAGCAGGCGTTTGCAAGTCATGGTTAGGTTCCATACCGAACCAAGATTTCACTTTTCCCTTTAAATCCCATTTTGTACATTCACGGGATGAGATTTGCAATTGTGAACGTGTGGGGAACATTGGGGTCAGCCCCACACTTCCGCGGGCTGCCTGTGCTATGTGTATTTACAATGATAACATCACAATATTCACAGAACATGGGATCTGGTCCTGCTGTCATGGCGACATGTACATGTACTAATATTCTGAAACAAGCAATGGCGGCGCAATGTTCCAGCTGTCTTGGAATCGAGGTACTTAGCCTTCCCCATTATATTATTGGGAAGGGGTATTTCCCCCCCACCCCCCAACCCCCGCCGGAGAGCAACTGTCTCTGGCCCCTAGATTCCTCGTACCCGCATGCAAGATTTCTCGTGTGCGGTTAGAATAGGCTTCACTCTTGATTATAAATTGATCGTGTTCGACAGTTTTCCATAATCCCGTGTTCCCCCGGTTGTTCCACACTACACCCCTGTAATGTATTTGTTGGAGGCTGCCGTAACTGTCAGCGGTACGTTTGCATGCCGAGTGTCATATCCTGTGAACACCACCGTTCAACGTCAATAACTATCTAGATCAGTGCTCGCACTTCCATCTAGATCTGCCGACTGCTCCCTTCCAAGGCGCCCTTTGCCTTCAGCAGTCACAGGAGTTTAACGGCTACTCCCAACCGTACGCTATTAGCCAGTGTGGACTCTCAACACACAAATAGCATTCACTGTTCTTCCAACAGTAACGACAAGCATGCAAACTCCTGTATTGTTATGTGCGAGATAGCCTTTTATTCTGGAGCCAAACAATACAGAGTAAACATTTAACAGCTTGGAGCTCGATCAAAGATGCATTCCACATCTATTCGACTCTTACAATGGTTTGTGATATTTACCTGTGAACACCACCTTTCAACGTCAATAACTATCTAGATCAGTGCTCGCACTTCCATCTAGATCTGCCTGCGACCCGGGCGTTACGGATTACTGGTGTGTTCATCTTTGCTCATCAAATACAACCAAACCACTGTTAAACAACACACTGACTATCAACGTGCGTACACATACCGACTGCTCCCTTCCAAGGCGCCCTTTGCCTTCAGCATTCACAGGAGTTTAACGGCTACTCCCAACCGTACTGCACAACATGTGAACCCATTAGATTTCTTAACTAAACAGTTACTCAACCAGCAGAAGCTTGCATCTTATCCGTGTCCGTACTCACCACTATTGGCCAGTGTGGACTCTCAACACACAAATAGCATTCACTGTTCTTCCAACAGTAACGACAAGCATGCAAACTCCTGCACAACAAACACATGCAATGCTTCAATATCATCAATAATATCAGCATCCGTGTGCTTAAACCCTGCGATCGTAGCCACCCGGCTGCGACCGTTACCTCTGTCACCGATCGCAAGCTTACCTGTATTGTTATGTGCGAGATAGTCTTTTATTCTGGAGCCAAACAATACAGAGTAACCATTTAACAGCTTGGAGCTCGATCAAAGATGCATTCCACATCTATTCGACTGCCAAGCTCGTTTGCGATCTGGCGTTTCTATGCTTCCTGATCGTAACCGACGGTAACGGTACACATCCTTTGAGATGCCGTACCGTACTGCATGGCCACATAAACAACCCTGACTTGGCCCTATGCCAACGTGTAACTCTGTAGCTACACCAGGGGTTCTAATCATATACACGTGTACACACTCAATGGAGTCCTTGACCAGTGACCACACCGTCACTCGTACAGGACCTGTACTGCATGGTGGTCACTATATGGTCAACCTGACTGATCACAATACATTAACCTAGATACGCAAGCAGGCGTATATGATCCCTTGTACTCCACACGTGGAGAAGTTCAAGTTATACAATGTTTCCTAAAACGACTTGGTAAACTGATAGAGCCCTTGAATCTTCAACCTTGTATCTAGGTACGTTTGTCATCACGTAACCATACGTACTTATCAGTTTACACAACAACCCCTTTCCCTCCCTTCCTCTCCCTCCCCCCCCCCGCCCCCCTGCGCCCACCTGCCCGTTCGTTCTTTACAAAAAGGTGTTGTTCAGCCTTGTGTATTGATTTTGAATTTCAAGTTCATTGCAAAGAACTTAGCGTTCCAACCTTGTCAGTGTGAATATGAGATATCTTGCAAAGATTGTACCTCTTATAAGGCAGGTGACTTAAGGGTATAAGAGATGCAAGTACATGCATTGAAAATGATCGGGTACATCCAAGCCATCGCAAACAATCTGTCGTTAAAGCCAGGTGAGGCAGAGCAATGACTTACCTACCTGTCCCGGCCCCTCCCAATACTAGCATTACTCTTATCTAAGAGATCCTGCCTCTCCCAAGTTC
>KV908414.1:117500-120000 GCA_002005505.1 Botryococcus braunii
AGAAGTCGGGAGGGATGGAGGCGTCCCCCCAGAAGATTCTGGAGTGCATTGAGGCTGCCAAAATCCGGTACCTCGAGTTCTCCAAGGCGCTGCAGATGGCGGACTCCTCCTCTTGACCTCCAGCTCCCCACCTGCATGTCCCTGGCAGGCCAGCATGTGCATGTCCCCTGCGAGCTAGCATGTGCATGGTTGTGGCGAGCCAGCACGTGCACGTTTGTTGTGGCGAGCCAGCCCGTGCATGTTCATGCGAGCTCATCCCGTGCATGTTTCAGGCGGAAACAACGGTCCAGAGATTGTTGAGGTCAAACCCTCAAGATGAGTTGGCGAGAATGTGCACCTCAGCACGTGCATATTTGTGTTGGAACGAATTATCAAAAGACTGGAAACGTTGAACTTGACCCCTTGCGATGACTTGGTGTGAGAGTGCAGCTCAGGTGGTGCTTGTTTGCAGTGAAACGAACGATCAAAACATTGTTGGACTCGACCCCTCACAATGTCTGGAAGACCCCTCCATCGCCCCTACCGGTGGTAGGGGCCATAGGGGGTTTTCCCCTGCCCTCTGTATTGTCGGCAGACAGGTAGGGGTACCCCGATGTTGGAGATGGAGGGAGGACCTTTGCGTGATGGCCGCCCCTTCTTTGCGCTTGGTTGGTTACCTCGTAATGCGCTCTGGGCCAAGCAAGAAGTCAGCTCCAAAACGTGCAGACCAACTCACGTATGCAAGCCTTGCATTGCAAGGTCGTGAATGAGGCTGCTTCATTGCTCAGGAGCCATGAATTCAGAAAGTATGCACTGAGAACTCCCGCAAGATCATATTTCAGCCCGAAATCTGCCACGATCTGGACTGGACTGTACACGATCTGGACTGCCACGATCTGGACCGACTCGAAAGGATGAAATCTGTGCTGAAAGTCCACACATTTTCGACCTCTTGGGAGTTCCCAGTATGCACTGATCTGGCGAAGTCCTTCACCGCAAGAGCTGGATACTCAGATGTGTTTCTGTATCTCCACAGCAGGGTTGTGATGTGTTTCTAAGTCACCTTGTACGTACGTCCACTGCAAGCTTGTTCATACTTAGACCTTGTACATACCACCATAGCCATCTTATTACATACCTACACCTTGTGCATACCCACACTTTGTACATACCCACACAGCAGGCTTCTACATACTCACACCTTGTGCATACCCACACAGCAAGCTTCTACAGACCTACACCTTCTGCATTCCCACACTTCATACATGCCCACACAGCAAGCCTCTACATACCTACACCTTGTGTGCATACCCACACTGTGTACATATATACCCATACAGCAAGCTTCTACATACCTACACCTTGTGCATACCCACACTTAATACATGCCCACACAGCAAGCTTCTACATACCTACACCTTGTGCATACCCACACTTTGTACATGTATACCCATACAGCAAGCTTCTACAGACTTATACCTTGTGCATACCCACACTTTATACATGCCCACACAGCAAGCTTCTACATACCTACACCTTGTGCATACCCACACTTTGTACATATATACCCACACAGCAAGCTTCTACTTACCCTCACCTAGTGCATACCCACACTTTATACATGCCCATACATCAAGCTTGTACACTACCTACACCTTGTACATACCCACATAGCAAGCTTCTACATACCTACACCTAGTACATGGCTAATAGGAATCGGCGAAGCCTGCAGTTCAAGAGACCGGGCAGATGCATGCTGGCAAGGCCTATAGCTCGTAAAGGGGTTGAAAAACGCTTCACAAGGCGTTTCCGTCACTTATTGACACTCCCGGAAATGCTATGTGAAAAAAGTTAGAGCTGCCCCTCTTTATTTTTTGGCGGCCAGACTCTGGCTTCCTGCACATCATATTCACTGCATGGGCTGGATGGCGTAATGGAACCATGTCTGGAAGAGGGATCACAGATGGTTGGGACAGGAACCGAAGGCTGGCTGCAAGTCAACGACCATGGGGGGGGGGGGGGGAGATGGGTCGCGGGGTGCACAGAAAGGTCTCCAAAGCGAGATTCCTCAGAAGGCCTGAATTCGCAATGAGGCCCTAGCAGGGCCGCCAATCCATTGCGATTGTTTCATTGCTTCTGTCAAGTAGTTTACTTGCCTGCCCTGATTCTAGCATGCAATTTCTCGGGCCCTGTTTCTCTGTTTCATGCACAATGCTTCCGTGCGTGCGTGCGTGTGTGTGTGTGTGTGTGTGTGTGTGTGTGTGTGTGTGTGTGCGTGTGTGTGTCCTACTCTCTCTCTCTCTCTATCTCTCTCTCTCTCTCTCTCTCTCTCTCTCTCTCTCTCTCTCTCTCTCTCTCTCTCTCTCTCTCCCCCCCCCCTCTCTCTGTGTGTGTGTGTGTGTGTGTGTGTGCGTGCGCGCACGCGCCCGCGTGCGCGTGTGCGTCCTACTTGCGTTCTTGTTATTTCTCCTCCTTCCCCTTTCCTCTTCCTCTTCTTCTTCTTGGAATTTTCAGCTCCATG
>KV908414.1:125000-165000 GCA_002005505.1 Botryococcus braunii
GTAGTGGGTCTGCTAGTGTTCAGCTGTAATCACAGGAATTCTGAAGATCAGAGGGACCCAGGTAGCATCCCAGTTTGTTTCTAACCATGTTGTGATAGTTTTCGAACATCCCCAAACCTCAGGGATACAAATGTGCCGCCCGCTGTACCTCCAAAAAAGTACGGCCGTCATTTTTGTGGAATTGCCAATTTTTGTAAATGTTGGAACACCCAACTCTTTTTCGTTCAATAACAACCGCCAGTACGGTACTATTATTACAACTGGTATTACTCCTTGTTTTCGCACCGCGCACGCGGGTGCACTCTCTCACTCTCTCTCTCTCTCTCTCTCTCTCTCTCTCTCTCTCTCTCTCTCTCTCTCTCTCTCTCTCTCTCTCTCTCTCTCTCTCTCTCTCTCTCTCTCTCACACACACACACACACACACACACACACACACACACACACACACACACACAGGAGTCTCGTAGGCCACTGGGGGGAATACACCGCTGGGTGGTTGTGATCCTCGGTCACGTGGGTCCATGTGGGAGGCAGCCATCTCAAAGGGGGGTTTGGGATCCTGGGAGCAGGAGTCGTGCTTCGTACCCACTCTGACTGTTTGGGAAACCATGAGCATCAATGCCAGCTTGCGAATAGCTCGGAAAGTGGACAAGACGGAGCGCGAGGAGCTGATGGAGGGTATCCTTGCTAGCATGGGCCTGCTCAAAGTCAAGAACAGCCGGGTGCGCTTGTGACTCCCCCTCCTCCCACCTCATTGCTTTCCCTCACGAGCTCATGGAGGCATATCCTCTCTGGGCGTGGGCCACTGCAAAAGTATGGGCCGTTTCAAAGTCAAGAACAGCTGGGAGTGCCGAACTCAACCCCCGGGGGGAGGGGGGGGGGAGAGGGGAAAAAAAGGCAAAAACAAGTTTAAAAAAAGGGGAAAAAAGAAAAAAAGGTGCAGCAAAGGCTGGGGGCTGGAGAGAGGAAAAAGGAGCGTGGGCAAGCTTGGTCCTCCCACTCCTCCCACCCTCATTTCATTCACTTGCGAGCTCACGGAGACTTTTCCTTGATAGCATGGGTCTTTTGCGCAAGGTCAAGAACAGGCGGGCGTGCTTGTGGCTTCCCCCCCTCCTGCTTCATTGCTTTCGCTCACGAGCTCACGGAGAGCATCCTAGCTAGCATGGGCCTCTTCACAGTCACCCAGAGGCGGGCGTGCTTGTGCCTCCCCCTCCTCCCACCTCATTGCAGTTACTCGGTGCCGACTACACTACTTGCACCCTCCACCTCATTGCTGTTACTCTACCCCGACCCCGCATCAGGGTTGCAACTGCTCACAGCTGCTCTCACTGTTTTAAAACCGACGGGTTCTGGCGTGTTGGAAGGTTTAGACTCAGGTCAAACTTCAGAGCTGCCTGTTTCGACTCCCCCCAACCCCCCGGGGAGAGGGGGGGGGGGGGGGCGGGGGTTTCCTCTCACCGCAGGGTGGCCTCACCTCTCTCCCACCCCCCCCCTTCACCCCCCACCCTCCTCATTTCTGTCCTATCGGTGACGCTCGGTAGACTCTCTTGTTCCATATTTTATGGTACTTTCGCGAGAGGCTTTGCTGTTCTGTCTTCGGCGCTGGGTTCGCGTGAGTGTGCAAGTAGAGAGGGGAAGGACGTGCAGTCCGTAAAAAGCCTGTCTTATCAGAGGCTGGAAGGGTGGCTGCGCAGGTGGGAGGCGTCCTGGGAGGAGGCTTCACAATTCGAGGCCTGTCAGGAGGGGAGCAGAGGCGCCTTCACATTTCTTGTGGCATTGTGGCAGCGCCCTCCATCATCTTTTTGGACGAGCCCACCTCGGGTGAGCCCGCCTGTCCTCGGAATCGCAGTCCGCCGCCTTCTCGGACGTTTCCCAGAATCAGAAAGATATCAGGAATACAGAAAGGTTTCCTCTTATTGTAATTAAATAATTAGTTAAAAAAAGAGAATTGTGAAATTTCGCCTGAAATTCTTCCCGGGGGGCGGGGCGCACCCTGCTTAGCGTCCACTGTATGCAGGCCTGTGTGAGGGGCGGGAAGATCTGTGTGTGTGCGTGTGCGTATGTGTGTGCGTGCGTGCGTGCGTGTGTGTGTGTGTGTGTGTGTGTGTGTGTGTGTGTGTGCGTGTGTGTGTGTGCAAGGTAATTAAGCATTGTATTGGGGAGGGGCTGACAGGGCTGGACAGTCATGCCGCGTTGGTGCTGATGCAGCATCTGCAGTATCTGGCCCAGGGGGGGCGTACCATCATTTCCAGCGTCCATCAGCCCCGGCAGGCCATCTGGGACATGTTTGACAAACTGGAGCTGCTTTCTGAAGGCCACCTCATGTTCTATGGCCCGGTCCATGAGGTACCCCCCCCCCGGGCGGGCACCAACCTGCCAGCCACGCTCACATACTGCTCTCTCTCTCTCTCTCTCTCTCTCTCTCTCTCTCTCTCTCTCTCTCTCTCTCTCTGTGTGTGTGTGTGTGTGTGTGTGTGTGTGTGTGTGTGTGTGTGTGTGTGTGTGTGTGTGTGTGTGTGTGTGTGTGTGTGTGCTCACGCGCATGTGCGCGCGCGCGCGCTTGTGTGTGTGTGTTGGGGGGGGGGGGGGGAGGGGGTTGTTTGCCCACCCCCCGGGGGTGGGGGGGGGGGGTGATGGGGATGGTGTCATACGGAATGCCTGGCATGGGGGGACTTGGTTAAGGGAAATGAATGTGGGCGGGGACAGGCGACGGATTGGTTCCGGAACTCGCTGGGCTATTCTTACTCCGTGGAGAAAAATGGGCTGTCAGCAGATTGGCTGATGGACCTTGTGTCGATCGGCTTCCACAACTCCTTGTACAGTTATGGGTTCAAATCCATGGCGGAGCTGACGGCCGCTTCCGAAAAGTTTCGTGATCAACTTGTCCTGCCAACTCCGGTCTTGGCTAGCCGAAAGGGGTCTGCAGCGTTTGAGCTTGCTGAAGGTACGCTTGGAATGATGTACAACTTTGCCTTTTGGCTAGGCAGTACAAATCCTGTCCACGCATCTGACTTGCCAGGGAGGTATGGTTGTACTGCTGAACCTTTGACGACATCTTCGTTGACCTGAGGTACACATGTACTGCCGTGAGGCTCTTGGCTCCTCAGTGTTCTACTGGAGTTTGTACTGCCGGGGCCTGTCCAGTATCTTCGTTGCCTGAAGGTCAAGCTTGTACTGCTGGGTCACTATTCTTGTACTGCTCTGAAATTATTACTTGCACTGCTGCGAAAGGATGGTTGTACTGTTGTGAAAGCAATGCTTGTACTGTTGTGAAAGTAATGCTTGTATTGCCACGTGCCCTACATCATCCCAGTATTCTCAATGCATGCGTGTACTGCTCCCAACTTGTTTGTGAATGCTTTTGCAAAGCAGCATGCTGAGTGATTGGCCTCGTCTGTGTGTACCCTTGGGCCGAAAGTAGCGAGTTGTTGTCATATGCCCAACACCTCCAAGCATTACTGGGGTATCTGGGGATAAGCTGTGGGGTGGGAGGCGGAGCCGCAAACCCCCCTGCCTCACATGGACAGTCACCCGCTGTGTGCGCTCTCGCACACACGCGCGCGCACACACACATACACACACACACACACACACACACACACACACACACACACACACACACACACACCCGCGCGCACATGCCAGAGAGGGGGGGGGGGGGAGGGGGTGGAAATTCGCGCACATATGCCCGATTGTTGGTGTGGGGTGGGGGAGAGAGGGGGAGGGGGGGTTTTGGGTGGAGGAGGGACAACCTGGGCGTGTCTGTGTTAGGCATGCTCGTGGGTCTGTTTGAGCCACATTCCTGCAGGCGTGTGGGCTCACAACTGTTTGCGCACTCACCTGCTCAGGGCAGTGTGCATGGGGTGTGGAGTTTGCATCCCTGTCCACAATCCCACCCCCCACCCCCCAACACACACACACACACGCACACACACACACACACACACACACACACACACACACACACACACACACACACACACACACAGAGGCAGAGAGAGGGATGGGCGGTCTCCACCCATGCCAGCAGACCGAGAGAGCTGAGGGTCGGGGTGATTGCAGTAGATGCTCTTGGGGCGTCCACCTCGTCCTCTCTGCAGACGGAGGGGGAAACAGGGCTGGAGCCCTCGAAGAGGATCTGCTTCGGATTGCTGCCCGCCCGCACCTACCCGACCCCCTTCTGGAACCAGCTCCGCTGGCTGATGTGGCGCAACCTCCTGGCGTACCTGCGGAACCCTGCAGATGTGGCGGGCCGCCTCATCATGTACCTGTTCATCGGCCTGGTGCTGGGTCTTGTCTTCCTGCAGGATCGCCGCGGCGGTACGCCTCCTACTCTCCCCTCTCCGCATTATTTGCATTGTTCAGAAAGAAATGAAGAGTTATCTAGAAAGATACTTAAAAATTATTCAGAAAGGTGGTGGAAAAGTATCTATTGAGGGGTTAAGAGTTTTTTGTGGGTAACCGATTGAACTCCCCTCCCCGCGTGAACACATTTGCAGGTTTGGATTTTTTGCGGGTAGTTATTACGCAGTAAACATTCTGAGGGGTGGTGGCCGGGCCCACCCCCCTGCGCACGAGCGCACACGCACACGGAGACAGACAGACACACACACACACACACACACACACACACACACACACAGACAGACAGAGAGAGACACACACACACACACAGAGAGAGAGGGAGAGGGAGAGGAGAGGGAGAGGGAGAGGGAGAGGGAGAGGGAGAGAGGGAGAGGGAGAGGGAGGGAGAGGGAGAGGGAGGGAGAGGGAGGGAGAGGAGGGAGAGGGAGGGAGGGAGAGGGAGGGAGAGGGAGGGGGAGGGAGGGAGGGAGAGGGAGAGGGAGAGAGAGGGAGAGAGAGAGAGAGAGAGAGAGAGAGAGAGAGAGAGAGAGAGAGAGAGAGAGAGAGAGAGAGAGAGAGAGGAGAGAGAGAGAGAGAGAGAGAGAGGGGGGAAAAAAAATGGGAAAGAGTAAAAAAAAGTGAAATAGGAAAGGCGAGAAAAACATCGCCAGGGGTGGTGACACTGCTGGGGCGGGGTGGGGCGGGGCGCAGGCGAGCTAACGGCGATTCAGCTGATGCTCATCATTTTCTTCACTCTGATCCCCAATGCGCTCCAGCCCTTCACCCAAATGAGCATCTATCTGTGGGACCGTCAGTTCTATCTGGACGAGTCAGCATCCAATCTGTACTCGCCCCTGGCCTACTACACGGCGCAGAACCTGGTTTCCCTCCCCTTCACCATTGCCACCACCCAGGTGGGTCCCCCTTCCCTCCTCCCCCCTCCCCCCGGGGGAACTGCCCCCTGTTCCAGCAGGGGCCAGGCTGTATATGCGCCTTTTTCCTTTCCATTCGTGTCCCGCCTTTTTTTGGGGAGGTTTCCGGGGGGGGGGGGGGGATGATCCTGAAATATCTTTCTTTTTTTGCCCCCCTTTTTTTTTTGGGGGGGGGGGGGTGTGTTTCCAAGAGTTTGGAATAAATAGAAATAAAAGTAAAATATAGAAGTGCCTGTTTAAGAACATCTTCATGAGCAGGGGGATCATTTATTTGTATACTTTATTATGAATCTTTCCAAAGACCTCTTCTAGAAAGATCTGTAAAGTAAAGATTCTTAGGTATGTTTTTATTTTGGGGGGTTCGGGTCGGGGGGGGGGGGGGCATTGCTAACAAAGGGCATACATTAAGGAGGCTACTACTGGGTTACGCCATAGTGTTATTCATGTGAAAATGCGCCTGACGGCGTTTCATGGCTTTCCCGCTCACATTGTGCTGGGGCAATACGCCTTGACCTCACTGAGTGGCAGAACAGTTTCTCAGCACTTGAAAGGCTGAAGGAAGCACAGGAGTTCCCACACCATGCCCTGAGGCGGTACGGCTGTTCACACAGTGTGCTGATAAAGTTACATGCTTTCCCACTGCCCAAGGCGGTACGGCATTCGATGCACTTACCGGGACTTTGGGAGTGTGCTGGCAAAGCACATGCTTTCCCACTCCCTGGGGCGGTACGGCTTTCCACACACTGCCGGGACTTCGGGGGTGGGAGTTGAGGGCTCTCGGTCCCATCTTCCTTTTCCTTGCACACAGTGTGCTGAGGCGGTACGGCTTCCTATGACAGTCTTTTGAGGAAAAAGCACTGTCGCTCCCACACCCTGGGCTGAGGCAGTACGGCTTTTCGACATAATGTTGCTAAAGAAGCACAAAGTTTAATGCCCTATGTACCTAGAGCACCATGTACCTTAAGCACGGGGGCCTTTCTTACGGGAGAAAGCTGAGGCAGTACAGCCCCCCCCCCCTCCCCGCCATAACGAGAAGATTCTGAAGAATGTTCGTCACTCCTCAAAAAACTGGAGATCCTGACGAATGTCATTCATCGGGAAGAACATTCCTAAGAATGAAGTTCCTGGTGAATATTATCCATCGGGAAGGACGTTCCGAAGAATGAAGATCCTGCAGGATGTTTATCATTGTGGAAGAACCAACAACAATGAAGGATGGAGATTCAGGAGAGTGTGTTATTCATTTCGGAGAAAGAAGCGACAAATTTTTGATCGGACATTTTGAGGGACATGAAGGTCATGAGGAATGTTTCTTCACACTGTTGGAAATAACAATCTGAAGTAAGGAGATCCTGAAGGGCGTTTTCGGTGCTGGTACGGGACTGCAGGCGCTGTGGCTGACGATGTACGGCTTCATGAATCTGGCCAACTCAGCCTACGCGATCATCGTGAGCATGATAGCGCAGTCGGTCATCTCAGTGCTGGGCTTCCAAGTCGTCTCCATGTTCTCATTCCTTTTGCCTAATCAGGACTCTGCCATGCTGGCCTGCATCACGCACGCCACCATGAACATTCTGTTGGCGGGCTTCGTAGTGCACGTGCAGGACCTCATCCCCCTCATGAGGGTCGTCAGTTACGTGATGCCAATGCGGTTCACGTACCAGATCATGATGCGTCTGCAGCTCGAGGTACCCCCCCCCCCCCCATCCCCCCTCTCCCCCAGGGGCCGCCCCTTGAGGCCTATCGGTCCCACTGTGCCGGTACCTCTCTAGGGACCGACCTGAGGGAGTCTGGAGACTCGCCATTCTGGCCACATTCCTGTTGGGAATGTACTCCTCTTGGTTGGGCATAATGGCTTGTGTGTACACGTGAGTGGACTACGGCTTGGACACACATCACTTTGTGTTAAAACGATATCTTCCAACGATCTTGTCCGAACAAATTCCAATGATCCTGTTCAAAGACTTCCACTGACGTTGGTTGAATTTACTTCCACTGACGTCCTCTGGCTTCCTCTGAATTTCAGGGATCGGGTGTGCAATTCACTTGTTTGAATGACTTGAGGGCGTGTCCGGGGTGTCAAGAGGGGTCGAAACTCCCCTTCACCCCCCCCCCCCCCAAAAAAAAACCAATTAATAAAAAATAAACATTGTCTCCTAGGTGGCCCGGAAGTCCTGTACCTCGTGGGGCACGGGCAGCACACCCCGTGCCCGCAGGGTAATCCCCCCTTCCAATGCATGCAGGTGTGTGTGTGTGTGTGTGTGTGTGTGTGTGTGTGTGTGTGTGTGTGTGTGTGTGTGTGTGTGTGTGTGTGTGTGTGTGTGTGTTTGGGGGGGGGGGGTGCGAGACTCGCTGAGCAATTGGGAAGTCGGGGTATTCTCATCACCCACTCATGTACTCGAGCATCTGAAGGTTCCATTGACTGATGAGCGTGGATGCGGAACAGCCCAGTGACTCTCAGAGCGTGCAAGGAGGCCTCCCTCTCTCCCCCCCCCCTCCCTCTCTCTCTCTCTCTCTCTCTCTCTCTCTCTCTCTCTCTCTCTCTCTCTCTCTCTCTCTCTCTCTCTCTCTCTCTCTCTCTCACTCACACACACACACACACACACACACACACAGACACCCCCCCCCAAACACACACACACACACACACACACAGACACGCGCGCGCGCACACACACACACACACACACAACACACACACACACACATGCACACACACGACACACACACACACACACACACACACACACACACACACACACACACACACACACACACACACGTGAGATGACGTTCACAGGCAAAGCCTGCAAAGGGGGGCGCTTACTGAGGTGAGGGGGGTTGGGTGCGTGCAGTCAACGTCATCGGAGAGCATGCTGGTGTACTCAGGCATCACCTGGGGCATTGGCGCAAATTTCCTGGCCCTCTTCCTGCTGATGGGACTCAACTTCATCCTGGGCTACGCCACCGTTGTCTACCTCAAGCGCAGCAAGATGAGGAGATGAGCCTCCTGCTTACTCATTCTTCAGCCTGCATTGCTTTGGGCATTCGAATTGCAGGCCACGCTTTGCGCTTTCGCATCGCAGAGCCCGCGCTTGAGCTTGTGCAGCGGAGGCTAATGCTGGGACCTTCTGCCTCGCGGGCCGTGCTTTGAGGTAGTGCATTGCACACCTCGACTCGATTGACCTTTCGCATTGCAGGCCAGGATTGAGCTGGTGCCGCCCAGGCTGTGGTTGAGCTTCTGCGTTGCAGGTCACGCTTGGGCTTTTGCATCGCAGGCCATGCAACAGCTTGTGCACCGCAGCTCCCCGAGGCGTGCCCATGGGCCTCATCAAGCCCTTCTGGGCTGGCGGATCGTGACCGGCCCTTGCTTACAGGTGCAGTAAGGGATGGAATTGAGCAATGCACAGACTTTCTTATCTGTAAGAGTGGGATAAACAAGACCAGCCCGGTGTCTGGTGCATGCTGCTGTGTTTCCTGAAGTGGCGAGTTTGGATTCTACCATTGCAGCGGGGGGCCTTTGTGTCCATGTCAGTAAATCCGGGGCTGATGCTAGCGAGGATTCTCTGGTTATGGGCGTGCTGCTGCTTTGCGGCAGCCAGCAGCCAACATCGGGGCCTTCAAATAATAATTTTTAAGAGCCTCTCCCATGTGCAGTTGTGGGAGCTCCATTGCCACCGTCCTGGCGATTGAGCAAAGAGAGAGCGAGGGTTCAAGTCCCGCGGCGACCATGATCCAACAAGAAGTAGCGATTTTTTTTTTCGCCTCAAGGATCCATAATTATGTAAGTGTACTGCGGGCCAGTGCAGGCAGCACCGATCGGAGACGTCCTGTTGGACAATAAGAAATCATGCATGACATGCCAAACACAGAAGCGGCAGGTTGCATGTAGCAAGTGAGCTATCCTGCCAATCAACCAGCAGGGATGTGGACAGCAAAGTGCAAGGTTCAGAGGGTTTGAGAATGCATAATTGAAGGTCGGTCAGTGGTGGAAGCAGGACTGTGCCAATGTGTCGACACCACATGTTGTGGCCTGAAACTGTTAGGACCCTCTCACGCATATATCATAAGTGTGTGAGGCCCCAGAATGAGCGGGGGTTTTTTTTGGGGGGGGGGGGGGGGGCTGCTGTACTTATTCAGCAGCAGTAACAGGGTAAGGAGACCAATCGCTGTCCAAGTCACAGCTCTGGCACAGATGCGCTGAATAATCGAGCTTTTGGGGTCCTTGGAAATTCCTTATGATTAATCCGTCCACCCATTGCGGAAAAAGAGGGCTTTTCCCAAGATCCAGTGGGCAATCGCATTTGCAGCATCAGTGACAGAACTGGGTTGAAGCTATGGGTGAAGCTATGGGTACAGGTATTGGTGGAGCCACCAGTCGCGACGGCGGTGTTGTGAGAATAGCGGCGGCTGAAGATCGTGAGACCAAATTAGGCAGGAGAGGCACATGGCGAAGCGCGAAAGGTTTGTGCGGGCCCTGCAGGGCACCGCGCAAGAAGTAGAACTTTAGAGCAGCAGAGTTAAGAGTGAGGCAACGAACTCCAGCGCGTCTCGGGCAATTGCCCCGTGTCGCGGGGTATCGATAGATTTAGAATAAAGGGTGTTTGGAGGGGTTGCAGGAGAGATGTGGGGTGGTTCCCACTGTGTCGCGTGATTTCCTGAAGGCAGCAGCAAGGAAGGCAAGGGCCGTAGGTATGTGTAGGGGTTTAGTTCAACCCGTACGGCAGAAGCCGTCTTGGTTGGGTTCGCCCCCTACTAACAGCTAGGTGGACCTCGAAAGTCGGATGTGAGGAGAAACAACTTTGTATGGTCCCTGCCAAGTACTCTGAGGACTAGGTTGGGTCCCCGCCTCCTACGCTGAGGACTTCATAGGGTCCCCAAAGGCCTCCGACTCTTAAGGCCTTTGGGGAGAAAGCTGGCTTTCATTGGTTCGCCGCACAGAGGCCTGCTTGGCAGGCATCAGTCTTGGTAGTCAAGGACGCGTGGAACGTTATGTCAAGTGCGTACCAAACTCTGATTTGTGGCGAGGGTGGCCCAAGACGACTGCTCAGCTGAGGGATGACGCCCCATCAACGCTAGCCACCACTCTTTCAGCGTGAATACGGCACTGATGGCATGAATAATTTAGTAGTAATGCTACCCCGGGATTATGGTACACCCGCTGCCGTCAAGCATGCTGTTGCGCTTAATGAGGGGTGATGTCATGCAGCGTTTCGAGGCGTAGGTTTTCTTGCTCCTGGGCAAGGGGGGTGGGGAATAGTTATTGGATTGTGTGAGCAGTCTGAGACTCTTGTGGCATCGAACCAGTGGCCTGTGGTAGCTTTCCGTTATGATCTCCCCAACCGTGAATTGTTGCACATGCACACACGAAGCGCGCCTGTGAGCCTATGCACGTCCACGTGATGCGTAGGGCAAGGCAGGGAGAGGAAGTATATGCTTTAGGTCGCAGCAATTAATAGGATAGGCTGGGCAGAGCTTCGAGTTTGGCCTAGCCATGTATCTAATCTTCAAATGTTGGGCCCTGAGTCTGGGGCCCCACATTTGGGATTCTCCATGCGGCTGTCAAGAAAGGTGGTGTAGGATTATTTAGTCATGTATTGGTAATAAGGGCAGCTGCTGATTGGTTGAAAACAGTGATCATTTCGGCACTGATAATGAGAGTGGCCGCGGCGTCTTGCCCGGCAGTAAAGGTCAAGTTTGTGTGGCCAAGCACTCGAAAAGAAACGGCAACAGGAGAAAAATGTCTGTAGGCTTCACTCTTTTTATTCTAAAAATGTCTCCAAACAGGATTTTCGAGGACTCATGGTTGCATGAAGCTGACGGGTACATGTGTGTAGCCGCCAGGTCAAAACGAGTGTATTGATTTAATTCCGCGCTCCCCTTGTTGGTTTGGAGTGTGTCGAGGTGTGTCAGTCAGCGCCAGGGAATATGGTAAGGTCCTGACTAATGATTAATGGCTTTGATGGTTGGTGCTGGACTGCGCGGATTCCGCATGGCGCTTAGCGCCATGCGAAATTGGTGTTCATCTATGCCAGCCACGATCGTATTCATGATGTAAAGCATTGGTTGCAGTCGTGTCCCCATAGAACCCGCAGGCTTAGGCCACGGGTCTTTTCGTACTCTTCCATGCAATACTTCTCCTCCTTGTCAGAAGAGTCTACTTCGTCTGAAGTATGAAGCCGTGTATCAAACATGTCACGTCACCACCAAGACCAAAAAACTGGGCTTCCTTTCTGTTCGATGCAGTGAAAAGCCCTGTCCGGGAATTAAAGCATGCCATTGTATTGAGAGGACGAGTTACTCCGCGACCTTGCACTGCCTTCCATTGCAAGCACTGATGCCTCCGCTCGCACCCCCCGCCGGGGGGGGGGGGGGGGTTGACATTCGTACTTTTCAATTGGCCCACGCCTCGAGGCTCGTCGATCAAGGTGATCAGGACAGCTGTTGGAAGGGTAACGAGTCGTGAAGGAGTTGATGGGTAGAGCTCGCTACTTCGGCCCCCCATGGTTGCACAGCATACCAGGACCTTATACACAAAAGGAGATTACCAGAGAAACATCCGAGGTCCATTGAGTGGTAGAGGTTACGTTCAGAAACTGTCTCATTTAGTATAAAAGTGAAGCCTATCCACTGTCTCATTTGCATTACGCATTACGTTTCACTAATACATCTCTGCTTTGGAACGGCTGTGGCTACCGTTTAGAATTAAGAGTGAAGCTTTATCCTAACTGCACACCATGATTTGTCATAATCCATCCGCAGACCACATGCCACGGTCCTCTTCAGCGGGGGCAGCTGGGCTTGAGTGTAGGCATATCCAAGCCATGATAGCTCCCTGCCAGTGATGCCGTGAAACACGAGGCACATGCCCCATCCACGACGACAGCACACAATGGCGAAGCCCCAAACAATCATGTTGGAATAAGCGTGGAGAGGAAACCCCACTTACTGCCTCCCCGGCTGTCTGCAATCCTCATGAGACATTCATTCAAGATGTACGGCAGGAGATGGGCTACGAGAAAAAGGAAACCGTGTCGGAAATGTCACACCAAATTTGAGACCTTAAAAACTAGTGTGACGAGAACACTAGTCTGAGACACGCCACACATGTCTGAGACAGAAGTGGGAAGTTGCTACCCACGTTTCGGGGAAGAAACAACTTTTGCAGCGTTGATTGATATGTCTATCACTCCCGCGTCCACCAGCAGCAAAGCTCCTCCATGAATACGGGGAACAGAAGTGGGCTCGGCACCACCACCCCTTTCTGCTCATTGGCATGGGAGCAAGGCACCTAATCAATATACCCATACATGGCCCCAACAAAACAGCATTGGATTCCATGGATCAGGAACCCCTGTGCACACAAAGGGACAGAATAGGACAGTCCAGGGAGGTCCGCTGAGCCTTGTCCACTGGGCTCCTCTGAGCTCGGCGACGGTTATAATAAAGTAGGGTCCCTTGTGGCACCGAGTGAGGGAGCGCACAGGAGGCCAGACGAAACGGAAGACACCCCATGTAAGCCGTGCAAAACCAGCATTACACCGGCAAATCAATAACCCTCCAACAACTCGCATTCAGAACGGCTCCCGTGCCCTTGGATCTGCTGATGGGTTCTCCGAAACAAAGTAATAGTGTTTTCTAATATTAGGCAGCCCCGAAATAACATCCAGTAGGATGAACAACCCTCAATGTGCTTCCATCCTCTGCACCCCCGATAAACGCTCATGCTCCAACAGTTCCATCGCCATCTGTTGACGTCCGCCAGGCTCTTCACACACTCGAAGGCCAAAGATCTGCTGTTTCTTAACCCCTTCGATCCCTGTTCGAAGAGCCTGGCATCTCACTTGCCATCTTCGTCCTTCTTGCTGGACTGTCGCTTGAGGCTGTCGTCACCGTTCAATGTCCCATTGGTCTCTTGGTGGTCAAGTTCCTTTGCCGCTCCATTCTTCCCTGCTTCCAGCTTGCCATTCTTTCCGTTCTTTTCCGGCAGACCAGCTGTCTCCTTCCAGACACGGTGCTCCTGCAACCTCAGGCGCATGCAGCTTCAGCCTCTCTGCTGTGTAATGGTGTTGCAAGAAGACAAGGCTTTTTCCCTGGCTACTTATCTCTCTCCTTATTTTTCTCTTGAGCCCAACACAACTTTTCAACGGCCAGAGCAGGGTGCCCCCAAAAAGGAAAATCATTTTTTTTGGGGGGGGGGGGGGGGGAGGCTCCCTCACTCCCCCAACCCCCAAGGAAAATTGACAGTACTTCAACATAACCCACTACCCACCCACCAATTGCGTCCTTCCCCAACCCCTGTAATTCCACCCTCACACACACACACACACACACACACACACACACACACACACACCCCCTCCCCCCCTCTCTCTCTCTCTCTGTCTCTCTCTCTCGCTCTCTCCCCCCCTCCCTCCCTCCCCCCCCTCCCTCCATCTCTCAGTACACACCATGGGGGGCGGGGGGGTGGCAAGCGAGCGCAGAAGCGGCTTGAGGACCGCTAACTAAGGACAAGGAGAGGGTAGGGAGCGGCAAACGATGAGGACCCTGGGGGGGCTAGCAGTCACGCTACGAGGGTATCTTTGGACAGCAAAACACCTCGAGACGTAGGCAAGCACCAGAATATTCAAAATTCCCCGTCTTTACCTCACCCAACCTAACCTTAGACCCTCTTAGTCGCTGAGCTTGTCCTACCACCTTGAAAACCAGAAGAGGCCTTCACAAATAACTGCAGGGGGGGGGGGCATCAGCTGGGCATCCAGATGTTAATCTGCATGATTCACCCTTGCACGAGCGCCTGGAGGGCACACCACACCACACCACACCACACCACACCACACCCCACACAAACACACACACACACACACACACACACACACACACACACACACACACACACACACACACACACACACACACACACACACCCACCCACCCACCCACACACGCACGCACAGAGAACACATGGGAAGGAAAGAACTCGTGTTCCTCACAAGCACACGTGCCACGTTGCGATGTCGCACACGAATGCGCGCGTGCGCAACAATATATATATATATCTCTCTCTCTCTCTCTCTCTCTCTCTCTCTCTCTCTCTCTCTCTCTCTCTCTGTGTGTGTGTGTGTGTGTGTGTGTGTGTGTGTGTGTGTGTGTGTGTGTGTGTGTGTGTGTGAATGTCTGTCTGTCTCTCTCCATCTGTCTCCCCCCCCCCCTCTCTCTCTCTCTCTCTCTCTCTCTCTCGCCTCCCTCTCTCTCGCGTGTGAACACATCGGAGAGGGAGTTGGAAACATTAAATAAGATAGACAGCTGGCACCGCACCTTGTTTTCGATGAGGTTGTGGAGGGCTAGGACAGATCTGATGACTGAAGCCAGATATATGACCAACATCATGTCATTGGACTTGACAGCAAACGCATGGCTCAGCTCCTCCACACCCAGGTTGGGCAGAAGGTTCATGACATCCTGATCATCCAAGCAAACAGCAATCACATCCTTGTCTTTCAAAGAAACACTCCCCACATCCTGTTAATAGCAATCCCATCCTGAGCTCATCCACATAAGCCTTCAGTATGCTCAGTCTTTAAGTACATGCATTATCCTGCTTAGTCAAACAAACCGTCCGTTACATCTCGACACTCAAAATGAACGTGTTCATTACATCCTACTCATGTAAGTCAACTCTCAGGACTCCTGCTAATTCAGATATACATCCACCACTTTCTGCGTCTACCCCAAACCGTTATCACAATGCCACTCAAAAGCACATCCGGAGAATAAAAACCACCGTTCGCAATCTGCAAATCCTATAAAAGTGACTTCAGGGGAAAAAAAAAAAAAAAAAAAAAAAAACTCAACACATTCGACAATGCATTACATCCTACAGAAACTACATAACCTTTCTCACACCTAGATAATCTGCTACGTAATCATGACAACCTGCTAATCTACAACAAGGGATGATTACATCCTGCCATTTCTAACAGTTGTAGCCAGTTCGATGGCAACATGACATCTCTGCCTGCAGACAGTCTCAGTTTGATCTCTAGAAGAGGAAGGTACCCAGATACACCTGATGAGAATGAGTGCGATGGCAGGCATCAGCCATGCCCCCCAAAGACCCGAAAGCACAACAGGCAACATGCCTGGACAGCTGAAAGCAGACATCAGCCCAGCTACTCAAATTAGAACCCTGGCAAGATAGGAACCTTTCTAAAAAACACAAAGGCATGAAATATAGAATAGGACATCTTCTCACACATCCTCCTCCTGTCCCCACCTTCTCTTTCGCCCCTTCCTGTGATTGACGACAAGGACAACCCCACTAAGCAACCCACAGCTCTGGACTGTGTAGCTATGCACGCATGTCCATCTCTAAGGTTATCCTTCGCCTTCCATCTTCCTTCCCTTCTCATAGCTCTGTATGTACCGTAGAACTGCACCTGAAGTTGGTAGAGGATGTCGTGGTTGACTGGCAGTGTCCCCGCAACAACAAGGGAGAGGTAATGCTGGATCTCGGACAGCCGTGACTTCAAACCTCGCAGTCCCGTCACCATCCGTCCCACTTCTGTAGCTAGAGTGCTGACAGTGGCGTCCTTCACATCTCTCAGCAAGTGCTCCACTCCTGCACCACACGCATGACCATAAGAAGCAGGACAAAAGAACAGAGACAGAGACAGAGACCGAGACCGAGACAGACAGATACGCAGGCGCGCGCGCGCGCGCACACACACACACACACACACACACACACACACACACACACACACACACACACACACACACACACACATGCACCACACAAGAGCATGCAGGCATGCATGCAGGCGCACACATCAAGCTTAAGATGCATATTAAGACAAACAGTGGCCATTGCGCCGTCTCTTTGTTCCCAGAATTCCTGGCGCAAGGGGAGCTTGTCTGCGGTACATGCATGGAGGCCCTTAACGTTCTCTGCTCATTAAGCAGGTCTGCAAGGTAGAAACAACAATTAGGTGAAAATGTTATTACACCTGAAGCCAACTGAAGTCCGCCTTTTACAGTAGTGTCTTGTTCTGCGCAATCTGCTTGAAAGAAACCTAAAAGGCACCATGCATGGACAGGAGCACTTACCGATCCCTTGAATTTGCCTGAAAACAATTTAAGAGGCACTATGCATGCCGGAAGGGTACTTACCAATCTCTTCAGCTTCTGTTGCTCCCACTTCAGTTGGAATGTTAACGAAGACCTTCTGGCTTTTCTGCGTGCCATCCTGCAGGATAAACCCACGTCTGCATTTAGCTCCAGCATTTGACAAGCCACGCAAATGCTCCTTTGCCCTCTAGAATAGAGCCGTGCAGCGCTGTTATCAGCAGTGGACCCAAAGCACATAAGCCAGAACTGGCCTAAGTTTGTGTATCTATGCTACAGTGCGTGATCCAAGTACAGAACCTGGTACCGTGTAAGACAACGGGGGCCTTAGCCACAAGCGGACCTTACCTCCCGGATTTGATCCTTGGCATAATATGCCGTGGTCGGAAGACCCATGTCCTTGGGCTGCAAACGCCCCAACAGCGTTAGAACCTTTGCCAATGACATTTTCATTGGCGTGCGCCAAACAATTGCCAGGGTCAAGAGAGAGACGGGGGTTGTGCTCTCATATCTGTCCGTAATGAAGCTCAAGTTCAGCCGTCACAAGTAACCAGTAGTTTCAGCTGAAAGGTAAACAAGAGCGCAATGCTGGAATCATCAAAAATTGAATGTTGGGGCTGCACGTGCTTTAGAACATGAGCATTAAGTGCATTGGCGGTCGAGAATGCGCACACAATGCAGATCCTCATGAAGAAATCCCAAGCAAGAATGATCCTTTCAACATAGAGCTGCTACGAAGACTTAGTTGATGGGTAAACAAGATTGATAAATCCTGAAGACTTGGGCCACATTGTTGGGCATCCAGGGGCTGTACACAGCCCCTTAGATGCCTCAGTGGATCAAATGAAGTTAATGTCAAACCTGAAGTTAATGTTTTGGGACAAACAACTAAATTGTTTCCAGTGGAGCACACCTCAACTTCGCAAACCACTAAAATAGGGTGTGCACAATAGGTAGTCATCAACTCTTGGATGTCCAGATCAGACTCCCTCAACCGTGGTCCCGTATGGTACCATCCCACAATCTTCTCGCGTGCTGTAGCCCCCCAGGAAACGAGGTAAGTTACTTTGAAGGTCAAGTCCTGGGGTAACAGAAGCGTACCATAATCTACAATGTCAAATGCTGTCAGAAACAATGCATGGGACAGAGGGCAACGAGCCAGGCACGTGCTGAGGGCGCACCATTTACTTTTTTGAACATCCCATACATGGCCTCCATATAGCTATGGTCCAAAAACCAAATCTTGGTGTCACGATCATCTTCTTCAAAGGGGACTACAAAACAGAAGAGGCCAAGCTCAGTATATCACAAAAGTTCAAGAGCACTCATTGCAGCTGGTGATCCATAAGGAAACTCAACAGCCTGAGCATGTATAGCACGCAACAATGTGGGCGCCGGCCTTAACCTGCAAAAGAATTGGTGATGTCAATGCGGCCTTTTGACACCTCCCCAAGCAAAACTCCCAATACGCGCTTTCGTGTGTCCTTTGCAACGCGATGGTAATGATCTACGACGCTCAGAAGCACTAAGGGATGAACCACCGCAAGTTCGAACTGATTAACCATTTCAACTCAATGCAGCCCCCCTAAGAATAGTTAGAGACGGAAAGCGCATATGGCTGTCTAAACTCCACGGCGAAGTTTCGATCTTCTCTAAGGAAGTACGTGTCCACTGAAATGCGACCTTTGGTATGCGAAAGAGCAAAGTAGAATGCTCTATTATCACCTCTGACACGCAGGAGCTTCAGCACAACTTGACTTTGTTTAACGTGCTCAATCAACATTCGATGGGCGCGTGGATCCAGTCCCTGCGAAAGGTCTCGCAGCGAGACCCCGTTCAGGGGGCCGCCGTAGCGTACGACCCGTAGGTAGCCTGACCCTCGGCCAGCGACCCGCTTACGATCGGCCAGTTGCGCTCTGTTGTAAACGGGCTGATCCCTGTCTTGGTATACGACGCAACCCTGATGTAGCAAAGACTGAGCGGGCGTTTCCACTGGTCTCGTTGATGTGTCGACGTCTTGATTGTCATGGTCTTGTCTATTGTGGGCTGGCATGCACACACGTGCACAGGCACGTGTGTGTGTGTGTGTGTGTGTGTGTGTGTGTGTGTGTGTGTGTGTGTGTGTGTGTGTGTGTGTGTGTGTGTGTGTGTGCGCGCGCGTGCGTGTGTGCAAAGCCGACTTTCTTTGGGGCGTGGTTCTCATGATGCATGTAAAGACATCTCAGATACACCTCATCTACATCTCAGCAGTTCCTACGCATTACGACCCTAACTAGATATCTAAGCGTTAATGGGGAAAATAGCACCCCTGGCCAAGAACATCCCAAGGCCGCCTGTCAACTAAGCCCACTCGCCGAATATTCGAATGGATCTGCCCTGCCGGCCGGCCAGCCGGTAGATTTATTTAGCAGTTCTGTGGTGTCCTCTAATGGGTGATGTTGCTCAGAAGTTGGCACACACCCTCGCTGATTTCCCGCCTGGGGTCCCTTAATCCTGTGCTACATTTACCAACAGTATATCTATCCAGTGAGACAGCGGTACTTCGATACGTCAAACAGATATCGTCTGCATAAAGCCCCGGTGGCATTTTAGACGCTATCTCATGTCTACAAAACTCTACAAATCTGCGGTAGTACAAAAAAAAAAAAAAAAAAAAAAAAAAGTAAACCATATCCTACCTGCAAACCACGCACGGAACTATGCCAGTACCTGCACTCTGCGCTAGTATCTGCAGACCAAGCGAATAACGCAGGCACATGTGCTTTCCAAACGACATATATGTTCAAATTTCTCTAGGGTCTTTTACAGCGAGGAGGCTTACGCTATATCAAATCAGAAAATCGTGAAATTACATCTATTGAAGAACACAAACTCAGAAACTGCGGCGCTGTTTGAGAACGAGGTTCCACTTTCTCAAACAGCACTGTTTACTTGAAACGGATAGCTTCTACATCAATCCTTGGTGGCAAGCTCAGAAGCCATCTCGGTGTCGACACCAGCCCCGCAAGCTAAAGAGCAGGCACGATACAATCAGTAAGACAGTCCTGTAGTTAAACCTGAGGAAAACCTTTTGACTTCCAGGGTCCTTACGCAAACAGAGATTTCGTCAAACCAAGTGTTATTTGAACAGCTGTTGCTGTAAACAAACAAGCATTATTTGGGACAACCTTACTCAGGCAATCCCTTCCAGGCATCCACGCTTCCGTGTATACCTCCACGCTCTTATGGGGTTCCCCAGACCAACGATAGATTGACAATGTCCCGACCATAAGTATGCTTATTGACATGGACCAAGTGGGGGCGACGTCCTGTATCCTTCTAATGTTGAACGCCTTATCAGCTCATAACACACACTGGCATGTCCACAACCCAAGGGTGAAGTTTGTGTAACACAGCACCCAGCCACACAACAAAATGCATGGATGCACACAGCTTTGGCTCTGGACAACTGTCGGCCTTTCGGCATATTTGCACTGGACACAGCTTTGGCATTGTTGACTGCCAAATGGAGTTCTCCTGTCACCATTACGCCACACAGGTGAATATGCTCTCATAGCTAAGACATGGACTTGGAAGATTTCTAGCCAACACACCGGTGCCCTACAAGAGGCGGGCCCCTTGGAAGTGTTGGGAGTGGTTGCAACATACCAATCTGGATGCCAAACACCAAAAGACAGAAGCTTCAAGCCAGAATAAAGATCAAGTAGCCAGGCACAACACACCTACAGGGATATGTACCTCCACCCATCTCTCATCACCAGCAAAGATCTTAGTAAGCCAGGTCAAAAGATTGTACATGCAAAGTAGCTTGTAAGTCCATACAGCTGGGGAATGCCCTGAGCATAGGTAGCTATGAATCCTAGCTGACTTGTGAGCATCCCCAAGATCCCATAAATCTCCAGAAAACACCCCATCAGCCCGCCCGTATTGGGTAAGCCAGCTCCAAAATTGCACAGATTGCGAGGGGCAACACACGCATGGGGAATGGAAGGCAGTGAAAGCAACTCCCGTCTCAGCCTTCGCATCTCAGCAATAGACCCAGAGCACGCCCGTTATAGAGCGCCCCTACATTCCTGCAGGCCATACTCAGGCTACCCAGATCAGTAGATGCCTTGAATTAAGTGGCAAAGACAGCTGTCTCGGGCTTAAGGATAGATAACGATCTCAGAGAGGTGGTCACACCCCTGTGTCAGCAAAGCAACCCCAAACTCAAACCTCAGAAACACAGGCACACACCATTGCATGTTACAGGGACACCAGTGCTCAGAGCTCTTAATTGTTGAAAGGGACAATTCCTCAACATGTAGTGCGAAGGCGCCCATGTGCCATCAATAAAACCGGCGACGTGCGGACGGGGATAGAGCCGTGAAGGCCAACAGGGCAACAGCTGTGACAGCCAAACCGCCAAAAACAAGTAGCGTGCTATCATCTGGCCAGTCCAGCCCAAAATAGCTTGCCAAGGGCTTGGATTCCTTGTCGCTGGACGTTTCTGGATCTGCATGGTCCTGGCTCTGGTTAACGCGGCGGGGTCTTGCACGGTGTAATGCGATATCTATGGGGGATTGGGGCTGAATCTCGCTGATGCAAATGGCTGAGCGTGGAAGGTCTGAGCCTTCGCAGGTTGCAGTCTCGCTGTGATCATTCTCTTCACCAATGCCTGGCCCAGATCCTGCCATGCCACAAGTAGATCCAGTGGCATTTGCCACTGTGGGCATTGCTGAATCCTGAGCTCCAGTGCATAGCATGGGTTCAAAGCCGGCATCATCCTCCGCGGCATGGGAAGTGCCTGGCGTTGACAGACGGCTAGGGGGATGATCATCTCCAGCAAGATGCTGGTATTCACTGCTGTCCTTGCGTTGCGATGCCAAGGGGTTGTCTTCTGAAATATATGACACAATGGAGATGGTGTCTGGAATCTCAGAATAAAGATGCGTTGTGGACCCCAGTTCGCTGCATGCACTGCTCTTGTCATCAGCAAAGTCCACTCCCTCCTCCGTGATGGAGTCCACGCGTGAACGGGGTTTAGATGATGCCATATGCTCAGTCTCCTCTTCTCTGGTATGCCCTGTGTCCTTGGGCTCGCTGAGTTTGCCAACCGTCTCATCCTTGACGCCTATACAGCTATCCTGTCCCACTGTCGCAGCACTTGGAGCGGCTGCTGCAGGCTCCACGCCGGGCAAACTGGAACAAACCCCTGCTTTGGACCCCAGCAGCTGGTCCTTGATTAAAGGCTGCTCCTTGCAAATGGCAAGCGTCTCCTCCCTGCCAGCCTCCTCATTCACATCTGACGAATCTTGATTGGACGGCAGCTTTTCCTCTTCAGATTCAGGCTTCCTCTTGGTGTCAGGTTTTACCGCCACTGAGTCCCCAATGCTTCCAGACTCTTCCTCCCTGGCACCATTTGACTCAGCTGCACTCTTCTTCGCTGCAGTGCGGTTTTCATTCTCCCCTCTGATGCCCATGCCTGGAACAGGCAGACCAGAGACAGAGTGCCCTTCCGTTTGCATACCATTTTGTTCAGGACAGATAGTGGCGGAAGGCACCTCATGCTTCGACTCAGGACCATTACCATCCCTTAGAGGTTTCGATTCACTGCTGGTTTCTGACTTGTCTTGTGAATTCAAGCTGCCTTCATGCATGCCTGCATGCTCGAGGTTGCTGGAACACGTTCCAGCAGTAGTAGCACCTGCATCTGCTTCAGCAGTTTCCATCCGCTCCTTCAACGAGACAGGAGCCGTTACTCCAGGAATTCCTGGATCCTTGTCCTTATCCACATCGTATGCCCCTCGACTGATGAGCATACCTTCAGCCTCACACTGCTCTTCCTTTCGTGCAACCTGCCAGCAAATCCAACCTCATCTGCTAAGAGGTCCTCCGTACTGGTCCACCAAGTGTAACCGCATCACATTAAATAAATTTTGTTACTTCTATGTATACATAAGCACACCCATCACACTGTTCAGCCCGTTTTGAGTATTAAATGTAAGGGAAAGACTCGTAATTCACCCATTGCCCTCTTTAACATGCTGCAAAATCTGTATCATATGCCATTGCATGTGCTATCCGATTCACTTGCGGTCTAGGGTGCCCCTCAAGTGCAATGTTGACTCCACCAGAGAAGCAGGTGTATCGCACAGGAAGAGCATGTACCTCGAGCGGTGTTTGAGAAGCACCATCTAGTGCGTCCGGTGGGGCTTTAGCATCCAAAAGCATCTGTAGTGCCTTTAAATCCCCCCTGGCAGCGGCTATGTGCAGCGGTCCAATACCATTCTTAAGATCAAAAGCGCCGCATTCTACTACCTCAGGATATTTTTCAATGATTTGCTGCAGATGAAACTTTGAGTTAGTTTTATAGCGAGGGAAGTTAACTCCCATCTGTTTACTTCCAATTCCCCAGATCAAACACCAGTGAAGCCCTCCTTCTAGGCACCACAGCAGGAGAGGGTCAACAACAATCTTCTGCATTTCAAAACTCAAAACTAGTGATAGGAGAGCCATCTATTTTTTGGGATCACCAGTTGCGGCAGATGGCAAACACAATAAGCATGCATGGCTCAGCATCCATCCCCCTGCATAAGGCCATTCATTCAAGAAATAGTAGACAAGACCACCTTACCTTCAGAACTCCATGATCTCCTGAGTCAATTGCTCGGCAAATGTGCCAAACAACCTTCTGTTCGTTGCTTTTCTCCTCATACAGTTTTTTTAATTCTGGAGTGCTGAACTTGCCATACCTAATCATCTCCTTAGCTTCATCTCGACTCACCTGTTACGACAAGAGAAGGCATCAAATACGTATTGCATGGGTTCTTGGAAAGAGTTTGTTGCAATTTAAAGAGTAGCAAGAAAGACTTTCAAGGCCCTCAAGTACCCCATGAGCATCAAACCCTACTTACTGCATCCCAATCCTGCAAGAAAACATCTGGCATTCCCATGTGCTCATGTTGCTGTGACAACATTGAACCCCTTACAAATCACCCTGACATGCAGAAAGTCCTGAAGGAACTCACAGTCAGATTTCCTTCCTGGGCCCATTTGTATAGGCAATCAGCCTTGTGCTGATCATTGTCCGTGAGTGAAACCTGCACAGGCCAACATGGTACATTGGTAATCTTGCAGGGAGTTGGGGTAAAGTCTAAATATTGACACCTGATTTACTTGCAAAACCAAATAGACATTGCAATATTGTTTAACAACACCTTCAGATAACTTCAGTCTAAGTATTGCATGTAGTCCAGGTGCGCAAGGTTTGACAGAAACACGTGTAGCTGCACTGTGATTACACAGTTGAGGGGTATTTGTCACGGAACATCGCATTCACGGATCCACCCACGCGTTTTCGCCTTACCCCACTACCCTCCCATGTTTATCAGAGTTTCTGGCAGAGCAACAAGGCACTGCGGACAGGTGTTTATGACATTAGGAATTTACCCTTGCTGTCTGCACTTCGGGTGACTGTGCTCCGCACACTACAATCTGACGATCTTCACCAACCCCTCCGCTAAGAGAGGCCAAATCAGGCTTCCCACGCAAAGAATCAATACACCTGGTGAAATCCATTCAAAATTAGCCTTTCAGCCTTTTCCCATTAAGTACCAATAAAAATTTGGAAACCCTCTTCTACCACGCTGGCCTGCAAGCATTGGAAGCTGTGGATAGCACTTCAGAAATGGCCTGAAGAGAATGCAATATTGGTAAGTACTTGAGCAACGAACCCAGCACTGTCAGGTAAAACCATTTTGCAAGCCCAAGTACCAGAGAAATGGGGAATCCGACCTGTGAACTACTGCCCTGTCATCTTTGGACAAAGTGGTAGGAAACTCCAGCCTTGCCAAACTATCGTCTTGCACGCCAGCTTGGAACCATTTGAGTAACTTCTTAATGTCCCCCCACCCCTGTCGGCATGCATAGCCAGAATTAGCACTCTGGATCAAACAACAATATGTAGAAGCGGTGCAGTGACCAGAGCTAGCAAAGCAACGGGTTTGCGTACCAGCTCTATATTATGAACTCCATCAGCTCCGGAGCCTTCCGTTGGTAGGACCTTTCCAAAAGTTTCTGCACGCCCGTCACAATAAATCAGATGCAAAAGAACAGGTGTTGGGCATCCTTGCAGACACGCAATGTCCTCCAGCATGGCACTTGGATGATGTCAAACTCCTTGTACCCAATCAATTTCAAGTTGGGATTGTGTGCATCATGTATGTCATATAACGAGACTCCCGTCGTTTCCAAGGAAACTAGCGGACGAACCCAGTTCACTTCGCGACGAAGTGGTGAAGAATGCCGAGCCAGCCTTAAGAACAACAACAATTGGTGTATTGGGCGTAGTTAAGGCAGGAGGGGGTGCAGCAATGTCCTTCTGAAGGGTAGCAAGTCCCCTCTTGGGAGCGTTCCCAGACCCTCGACCCCTGCCTTGACTACCCTGCGGCTTCGGACGGGAGCCAGCTCTTGCTTTTCCCATTGCTGGAAACTCAACCCTTTACAAAATTAAAATTAACTGGAAGGGGGTACCCAATCCTGTGACCCCCCAACCTACGCTGATCGCCCCGTGGTCCAAATCCTCCCACACTGCAGATTACCAAGTGCAGCATACAGAGATAACTGGCAATCTCCCAAACATAGTACTACCTCGTCTGCACTTTTATAAGGTGGTATCAGTTTCAAAGGATGCCGTTGCAAAACTTAGGGGGTTGGCCCAATTTGTACGGGATGATCTGGAAATCTGTCGATCTGGACCTCGACTGGAATAGTCAAGGTTTTTACACTGTGACGAGAACCGGCACCTGCCGGTCCGGCAGGTGATTCCTTACAGTGCTTTTCGTCGAGTTCGTCGTCTAGACCCATGCAGTGTCTAATGGAATGCTCTTCACTACCAGAAAGGCGTTGTGAAGTAAATTAGGATTTGGGCATTCTGATTGGTCAGATTTTGTCTTTTCATTTGGCTTTCTGTTTGGCGTGCCTTGTTTGGGAAGATGTATCCGAGACCAACATCGCATAGCGAGGCTCTTGGCCCTGGTTGTGCTGGGCCGGCCTTGGCACATCCAGCACCCATCAGCACTTTTTCTCAGGGTCCTTCTGTGCAGCTCCCCACGTGCGGGGCGACGCCCTTCATGGTAGATCCAGCAACAGTTGTAACTCAAGGGGGAGACCCATGGAAACAAACACTGTAAGTTCGGCATTGTTTGTTATGGATCGTAATATCTTTTACAGTAGGCATGACAACGTAAAATGGCCTCTTTTGGTGCTGGATGGCCTGTTTTGGGCTGTGCGATCTTGAATTTGGGAATGTACGTTGCAGGAACCCGTACGTCACTGGTACATCTGTTCTTGGACTTACATTTGCAGGGGGAGTTCTGATTGCATCTGATACCTTGGGTACGTGTCCCTGATTTGACGGATTGGTTGATGGACTTGACAGATTTCATGGAGTGCAATGAACTTGTTGCAGCGTTTGGGAGTTTTCAATTTAAGTACTTTGAATTTAAATGGTGCAGGTTCTTATGGTTCCACCAAACGGTACAAGTCATTTCAGCGCGTGCGACAAGTAAACCAATCAACCGCGATTGGGGCTGGCGGCGAACTCTCAGACTTTCAGCACATAATGCAGCTGCTAGATGAACTCACTACGCAAGACTTCACAATGGATGATAAAATTGCGTTGAACCCAAAGGAAATCTACGCATATCTTTCTCGTGTCCTGTACAACCGCCGAAACAAGTAGGTCTCCCAACTTCATGATCTTCTTGCTGCCCTGTAGCTTGTAAGCTGTTTTGCTGTGTGACCATGACTGTTGTGTTCGTCATGTTCTCGCTGCCCTGCAGCTTGTAAGACCACCAAACTCCCTGACACATTAAATATTTTAAAATGGTATTGGTCGGTCTTTCTGCAATCATATTGGACTGGCTGTGCTCATCCAGGTTCGACCCCTTGTGGAACTCAATTGTAGTCGGCGGCCTTGTGGACGGCAAGCCATTTCTCGGCACTGTGGGCATGTTAGGCACGCATTACAGTGATGAGCATGTAGCAACAGGTAGGGGGAAACAACTTCTGCTAAATGTCAGCTCTGGGTATTGCCACTGATCCAACATTCGACGCCATGCACAACATGTTTTCTTTGCTTTCCATGCTTTTTACATTGTCATGTATCCTTTGTTTGTCTGGTGCCTGTGTGAGTGATTAGTAAGTCTGCTCAGTCTAGTTTTTTGTGCACTTTTGAGGGGATAACTTCTTAACCATGTCAATCTTTGTGTTCGAACTTGCATACACCACCTTTCCCCCTAGTTTGTCAGCAATGCTGGTACTATGTTCCAATTGGTATCTAAGGCTGTGGAGCTAGTTTCATGAATGGCCTGGATGTTCATCGTCAACAAAAGTGCTGTTTCCGTGAGGGGCTCGGTTGTTGTTTCAGTCTTGGTCTAATGGCGGGGAGGTTGGCAGAAGGGTCAACCGTGCCATCAGTAAATTGCCCCAGTTTACTGTGTGCTCCTTCCAAAAAGACCGTTTGAGATCTCTGAAAGCGATCAACTTTGCTTTCTCTAGGTTGAGGCGTGCGAGTCTGGCACTTCTTGGTGCAACAGGAGGGTTGAACATGCGTTCAAAGAAATAGGAGTTAGGCTGGTACTAGGGTGCCCACTTTATTAGTGTATGGGCAACATTGTGTGGCTGAGGGTGCAGGCTTTGGAAATCAGCTGGCCCGCCCCCTGTTCCGTGCTAAGCACAAGCCTGACATGACTGAAGAAGAAGCTGTGGACCTCATTAAGGAGGCCCTGGAGGTGCACTTCTCTCTAAAGCTGTATCGGGAGCACTCCAAAATACTTGTATACACGTGTTGTCATCCTTCCTATGCTGAGTCCAAAGCACATATTATGCTAGTGCAAGGCACGGATCTATGAACACGTGCGCACGCGCGTGCGTGCGTGCGTGCGTGTGTGTGTGTGTGTGTGTGTGTGTGTGTGTGTGTGTGTGTGTGTGTGTGTGTGTGTGTGTGTGTGTGTGTGTGTGAGGGGGGGAGAGAGAGCGAGAGAGAGAGAGAGAGAGAGAGAGAGAGAGAGAGAGAGGAGAGAGAGAGAGGGAGGGAGGGAGGGAGGGAGGGAGGGAGGGAGGGGGGAGGGAGGGAGGGAGGGAGGGAGGGGGGAGGGAGGGAGGGAGGGAGGGAGGGGGAGAGAGAGAGAGAGAGAGAGAGGGAGGGAGAGAGAGAGAGAGGGGAGGGAGAGAGAGAGGGGGGAGAGAGAGAGAGAGGAGAGAGAGAGAGAGAGAGAGAGAGAGAGAGAGAGAGAGAGAGAGAGAGAGAGAGAGAAGGCAGGATGTGAGTTGCTTGTTTTTTCCTGGGTCTACGTTTGCAAGTGCATCACTCCTACTTGCTTCAGATGTTATTCTTAAGAAATACACCGGTTCCTATTATGCGAGTTTGTACGGGTTAGGCATGTGGTCTGCTGTTGCTCGCCCTCTCTTTTCTGCGCGTCCTGTGTGTGTGTTAGGGGGGGGTGTTGTGGGTGGGTAGTTGGGTGGGTGGGGGTGTGTGTGTGTGTGTGTGTGTGTGTGAGAGAGAGAGAGAGAGAGAGAGAGAGAGAGAGAGAGAGAGAGAGAGAGAGAGAGAGAGAGAGAGAGAGTGTGTGTGTGTGTGAGAGAGAGAGAGGGAGAGAGAGAGAGGGAGTGTGTGTGTGTGTGTGAGAGAGAGAGAGAGAGAGAGAGAGGAGAGAGAGAGAGAGAGAGAGAGAGAGAGAGAGAGAGAGAGAGAGAGAGAGGGCGGAGAGAGGGGGGGGCAGAGAAGGGGGGAGAGAGAAGGGGACAGACACGCACACCACACCCCACACACACACACACCACACACACACACACACACACACACACACACACACACATACACACACACACAGAGGAGAGAGAGAGAGAGAGAGAGAGAGGAGAGAGAGAGAGAGAGAGAGAGAGAGAGAGAGAGAGGAGAGAGAGAGAGAGAGAGAGAGAGGAGAGGGGGGGGGCGCACACATGTAGTCAACGGTCATAACTGATTTCCGCACGTACTTAGACAGAGGTCATGCAGCACTATATTGATATCTTATTTCAAAGCAGCTTAAACGTCGAAGTCCGCCTTGACGAGGGGAGGGCATGGGTCCCAGGTGTGCTACTACCGTGACAAGCAAACAATGAACAAGTTCCAAATTGCCAGGGTGACTGCTGCTGGAGTAGACATCTCTGAGCCGTTTGCGCTCGAAACAAAGTGGGACTACCAGGTAAATTCTTGTTTCTTAAATTCCTCCTGTGATGAAGGGGTCAGGCATGCTTGCCTAAAGCTGCTTATAGCTAGTTTCTTTTCGGCACTGGAAAGCCCACCGAAATGTGCTTCATAGAATGACGGCCCCTGGGGATGGGAGGAGAGAGGATGAGGGAGGGTAGGGGAGGAGAAATGAGGAAAGCTCATTCCAAATGTCAGAATGAAATTGACTTGGTGTCATGTGCTTCGCAGGCATTTGTCAACCCCTCAGGTTCTGGAGCAGGAGTTTGGTGATCAACATTTCCACTCTAGCAAAAGCTGTAGACCATCTACGGGCAGTTGAATTGGCATTATGCCAACGTGAATGCTGCACTCGATTGCCTTGGTGGTCATGCTACGTCAGGAAGTGCAGACAGACTTGGTTGCCTTTGACCAATGGGTGCAGGCTTCTGCATAAACAGCGTGGTCTGTGCATTCTAGTTAACACCTTACTTTTCGAATTGGGACGTGCAATCCATCAATATCTTGAGTGAAATGTGTTAACAGGCCAGGGAGGGGTTGCTCTCTCCATAAAAGCCCTTTCGACTGTAAAGACTGGGATTTGGGAAAAACACTTTTGGGTTCCTCTGGGCTTGACCTATATTCTTAGGGTGTGATCACTCACTGTTTTGGCAGGGTAACCCATTTAGTGTGCTGTAAACTTGTGCTCCATGCTTGGAGCTGGCCATATGGAATGGACCTGCTGTCGTGTGGGTTGAACAAACATGCAGGTAGCGGCATTGCCAGATTCCTAATAAAACTACTGTTGGACAGCCTCCACATTGAAGTGAGATACAGGAGAGCCTTGCGTGCTTTTGAGGTGATCGCTTGACCTGTAAAAAAAGCCGCATCCATTACAACATCCAGAGAGAATGAAGACATTAAGGTCGGGCAAGGACCTCATTGAACATAAGCAAGTAAAAGGGCCTTCACCGCCCTTGACTGTTGGACGATGGATTGGATTGTCTGGCTTGCTTACTGAAGCATTAACCTTGCCTTGGTCTCATCGCACATAAGCAGAATTTAATGTAAGTTATCAGCATAGACGGCGAGGTCCTGTAATGAGTCTTGGCATCGGTAAGATGCCGAGTTGGAGGTTAGAAGATAGCAACATCCATGAAGTCGCCAGTCTGCACCCATCCGCACATAACTAGATATGCGCCACCACTTTTCTGGAAGCCTGGCACGTCTTATTTGTTGTGGAACCTTTACTTCACTCTAATATGGCAATCATACATGCTTCAACAACAAGCGAAAATATCAACAGTGTTTTGCACACAGGCAACTCTAGCCGAGACATATGGCGATGGGACTGAATTTCTTCACTTCGTCTTAACCATGCGCAGGAGAAGCGGCATATCGAGTCATAATGGCATCGATTTCTGTTGGCAGACCAGGACTTCTCACCCAAGTACCCAATTCATTCACTTTGCAAGGTGAATCAAGACCCCAACTACTTCTCTGGCAAATTGAGAGCCTATACTATTACAAGGATACAACCTGAAAGTTCCAACACATTACCTACAGGGTTTAAGGGGGAGGGTTAGGGATTAGGGTTCCACAAATACTACAGTGGCTTGGGTTATTCAACATAATGTTCATAGCCAATCCACCCACTTTTCGAGGTCTTTTCTTTTATCAGGACTTTTGCTGCTGACAAAGTGGCAGCCTGTACCACCTCATGAGGACATACCTGGAAATTTAACTGCCTGAGGGTCTTGAAGTCGTCGTCGGTATCCCTGGCGGAGAACACTGTTCCCACTTGCCGCATCACATTTCTGCCCTTCCGGTCAGGGTACACTAGTGCAAAATCCAGCCGGGCATTTGCACGCCTCGCAGCTGGCTGGACCTCCTTCACCAGGTCTGTCAGCTCCCGAAGTGTGGCGTCCATCCATGTGTATACCTGGACAAGAGAAAATTGATGACCCCCGAGAAACATGCAAAAGGCAAGAACCCACCCAGCGGGGGGAGAAGGGGGGGGGGGGGGGGTGGGGCCCCGCACATACGGAACAACAAAATCAAGGAGACTTTGTGAAATAAATCAATTCCGACCCCCTTCCCAGCCAGGACTCCTGTCACTTCATCACCAAGACGTGGGGCCCTTCCATATGATGCATATGAGAGAACTTGTGACCCTGTGACAGTGTAAGGACTAAATGGAGTGTAGTCCCCTCAACAGGTTTCCCCTTCCCTGCCATGCATGTTATCTGCACAACCTTCTGCTGTGGCATGAATGCCCGCCAGATCTTGGGTGTGACATTTCCATGCCTCTGATGTCGTGCAAGAAGAAACCCTGCAAATGTGGATTTGCCCTTCAGATGGCATGGCAACGCCCCCGAAACGTCCACTGAAGGATTGGACGCCTAGCCATCCCACAATCTCCCTGATATCTTTCCCTTCCTTCTTCTCAAAACCAAATTAAAAAATAAAAACAAAACGGTAGTTGCTAATGTTGATCATAGCTGCCCTAGGAGTCACAACTAAGGATGTTAACGGCTTGATTTACCAGTGGCAGAGCAGGGCCACATGAGCATCCTGTGCAATTCAGCACCTCCAAATCCAATGGCCATTGTTCAGAGCCACTTGGACTGGCAAGATGTGTGGACTAAACATGCATGGCTCAAGGTCTGAGGAACTAACGCGAGCCTTCCTCATAGGCAAGAGAAAGCCATAGTCGCTTCTTATACACACAAATGCGCATGTGGCCGCGATTGTTACGCATCAGCGCAGCCATGGGCCCCACGATGCCTTTGTGTTATTCAGTTTGCCTTTATGTACTCTCTTGAAAGAGAGTAGCACTATCACCATACGTGGACATTGGCCATCACATATGAACATCATGGCCTACGAGTGCCATCATGACCTCTTGAATCGTTGCCAAGGAGCTCCGATCGCCAAAGCAGCCTGGCAGTATTTGTGAAGTGTGCAGACGGGACAGGTCTACAGAAGGTACAGGTGTACTAAATTCCCAGGAGGCAGAGATCGAGGACTAGCACAGCTGCCATAGTTGACAGAAGTTGGCAGGGACCACCCTTGTGAACGGTGAATACAGTTTCTACAGAAGTTGATTTTCATAAGAACAGAAGACTTGCTGTGTTGCCAACTTCCCACGGTCTCAGCAAATTCTATTCCACCTCGACCCACGTTACTCAGATAAAGATACGACAGCTGCTCAATCTAGGCAACCACCCTTCGACAACAGGGGCCAAATGCATATCAGCGAGGAGCTGCAGGGGACTCCCCCTCCGTCCCCCCCCCCCCCCCACCCCCTCCCGGGGGTTTCCCTCTATCAGGAGAGCAAAAGTGAGAGAAGCGACGGCGAAGAGAGAGGAGAGGGAGGGGCAGAGGCAGGGAAAGAGGACAAGGAGAGGTGAGAGAGGAGGGGAGGCAGGAAGGCGGGGGGCGCAGAGAGAGAGAGGGGGGGTCCCGGGTGGGTGCCGCGGGGGGGGGGGGCGCTCACGGACGATGGGGAAGCCCCGGGGGGGGGGGGAGAGCGAGAGAGAGCGCGCGAGAGAGAGAGGCCGAGGGCAGCGAGGCCGGTGCCGGGGCGCGGGCGGGGGGGGGGGGGAGGGAAGGAAGGAGGGAAGGGGGGTGAGAGGGAGGAGGGTGAAAGATATGGAAGGGAGGGAAGTCAGTTCAAGTGTGTCTACAGGTAGGATTGACATAATGTACCCCTATGGGACCACCGCCTAGGCCTTCACAATTTCAATTGATTAGTGGAGAGTGGAGACTTAAGAGTGCTGTGAAGAACAGTTACCTGCCCCCGAAGTTGCATGTTTAGGACTACAGCTGAAGGAAAAACTATGGGTAACAGCTCTTCCAAGCATCCAAAAAGTCTTACCTGGACTTCACTTTTTGGCTCCTGGCCCCGTCGTTGATACTCCTCCAGATGGTGATGGCCATTGAACTGCACTGACAGCACCACGTATCAACACACTTGTACCATCGTGCAGGACTCCTAAGAGCAGGCCATTTGGCCCCTTCCCCTTGTCCTGTATCTTTCATGATCACCACTTGCAGCCATTCCAACACTCAGTACTCATTGATTTACACGTCACTCGCGAAATTAACTCAGAAAAGGAATTAAGCCTGTCAGCTTCCAATTCTCCCTAGTGGGCAAAAGTAGTCCATCACTGTCAGACAGGAAGAACTGGAAACCACAGCTTGAGGGGAGAAGCATACCTTTGGAAACATTCTGAGGAGAAGTGGGCAAGTCTGCAGGCCCCACCCCCGCCACACACACACACACACTCACACAGCACACAGATAAGAGTTAATCTACCGCTATCCAGAGGTGAACTTGTCTGGACAGATAGAGTTCTCTGTCGCATAGGGACTTCCGATGTGAGCTTCACTTCTTTTCATCGCTTAATGCAAAGATCACATTGGTAGGGCCAGCCATCATACCTTTTCCCTATCTATCTCTGGCAGGACTGGTAAGAGACGTGCAGGCGGGGGTGGTGGAGGACCAGGAAGAATGGGTGGTCCTGGAAGTTCTCTAGTACGGGGACCAGATGGGCCCAATCTATCATATTGACCACTTGAACCTCTTTGGCCATACATCTTTGAGGGACCGTGGAGCACGGAAGAACTTGTTCTGTTACTCGGACAGTTTTGTGCTACGGAACGTCCGCAACGATTTTGCAATAACCACCTTAAATGCCGAGAAACAAAGTTTCAGTCTCTTATCAATAGGACAAGTACCGATGCCTGAACCATGCACACAAGGAACTGTTCCTGCCCTCTTGATCGTCTCGACAAGCCACAACTAAGGGTATGGTCAACCTAGACGTAAGCTCCCGAGGACAAACGTCGTTGCAATTTCGCGGCTACATGTAGTCAACTAAGGTTGGGAGGATGTATATGTCCTACACAGTCGAGCTGGTTTAGCAAGGAAGAAAGTGTGCTGCGCAGGACAGAAATGCGTTCACGTGAAACCACGTGCTACGGAAAGGACATGAACTTCGAGCAAGTTCCCAGTGGGAACGGACCTTGAACGACTCTCGCCGCGTCGACACGGTCGGTACTGCCGATGTTTCGGACTCGCTCACGGCGCGGAAATTTGCAAGTATTTTGTTCGATCAACCCAAGAGTAATTGGTTTGTGAAGATGATGTGACTGCAGTTGCCGTCAATCATCTTTCATAGTAGTGAGGTCGCAATGGAGGTACCCCACAAATGGTATGGGCTTCCAGCACCTAAGGCACACCTTGCACTCCTTCTTCTGTCCATTGCTCCCCTGGTGGTTACAGTTCCGACCAATGCAAACATCATATTAACGGCAGCTTTATGTGTATACGTTGGGTGCTGGCGTTCCGTGAAGGCTGTCCCCCCCTCTGAGGGCATGTCGACGAAGGTACGAACCCACTTCTCGCTGTTCGTGGTTCGGAGCTTTCGATGCAGGTCTGGGTGCATTGTTCATACTGAATTGTACAAGCATGCCAATGCACTTTTCGATGTGGGCCATTTTTTATGAAAAACCGGAAGCCTCAGGTGTTCGTTTGTGCAACTGCACTGTTGAAGGATTTTTGAACCTGCAAACATTGTTTCACACTTTATTTTGTGCTTCTCGGCTGTTGCTTGCATTATACCTTTGGGTGGACTCTACCACGCAAGACAGCTCAGGACTTTGCTCAGGTGCGACAAGGGTTTGGATTCTAAAGGTGCCCCCCCGGGGGGGGGGGGGGGATTGAGAGGAACCCCACAATGTGTCTTTTCAGCCTCTTGCAACGATACCACCCTTTTTCATATACAATGCATTGAGAGAATATCATGTTCTGTAAGTTACACTGGTCTTCTTGTTACACGACTGCAGACTCCCTCCTTCATGGGTTCCTTCTTAATTTTTGCCTGAATGACATCAGCACAAAGCACATGAATTGGGTTCAGGGGATTGTTCGCATATATTAGCGCCAGGCCGCGCGAGCCATCCTAAAGAAGGAATCTTACGTGTTGTGCACAGGACGCCATGAAGTTTCCGCTTATCGGAAGTGCTGTCTTGGTCAGCCTCTTCATACTGTTCAAAGTTCTGCCAAAGGACCTGGTCAACATGGTTCTTACGCTCTACTTTGTTGTGCTTGGAGCTTGGGTCATCGCTGCATCAGTTCTACCATTCATAAATGTTTTGTTTCCTGCTAGACTACAGGAAGGCTTGTATGAATATAAGGGTCTCCGCATACCCTACATTATGCCGGTCTGTCCAATCTTAATGATCCCCTGTCCTTTGTGCAGTGCTTGCAAGTTTTTGTCTGTGCAATAGGTTTCAGTCTGGGACCTCCATGAAACATAGAAGCAAACAAAACGATGGATCTTGGTTTGCCAAAGTGTTGGCGAAGCTCATGCCGGAGTCCTCTCCATCCTTTAACTGAGATTGGTTCCGCTGATCCTGGTTTGAAGTACTTGCACCATTTTTTAACTGAAAGATTTTTGACCTCCTGCATGAATTTTCGTTATGTGCAAAGGGTTTGTTTAAGGCTTTTCAGGCTTATGGGAACTCAGTAGAGTCTCCGTGAATTGGACCAAAGTTTTTCTTACGGAACACGCTGCCTAGAACATGATGCAGGCAGCGTGTTCCTTCCGTGAGGCACCTCCTTTGTCGCTGGCACAAGCATTGCAATGCTGATGTCAATTGGTTGTTCACATGGCCCTTTGCCACTGCAGGACCCAACAGACATCTCGGTGACGCTGCCTGAAGTTGCATCCGGCGTTGTGGCACTTGCGTTCTGCTGGGCGTACGTAGCTTCCAAGCATTGGTTCCTAAATAACACTTTGGGCCTAGCCTTCAGCCTCCAGGGCTTAGAACATTTTTCGATTGGAGCTGTGCAGACTGGGATCATCCTCCTTTGCGGTCTCTTCTTCTATGATATCTTCTGGGTTTTTTGCACGCCTGTCATGGTGAGTCTACCATTTGTGGGTGCAGCAGTCAAAGCCAGCAGATTTCATCTCATGTACTTGTGAGGGGTCTCAGGGTAACATGAGTGTGTATACTGGGGGAAGTAGCATGAGCTTTGCAGACTTCGTGTCGGATGGGTTCCCCTTTTCGCTCAATGGCTGATTGCTGCTCAGAGCTGGCAGGGGAGTTCTTTTGGGTTTCATTATCAAAAGCTTGTTCAGCTTACTGCAAGAAGGGGTGGTAGCAGGGTATTTCCCCAGGGGAAAGAAGGATGGCAGTCGCTGCTTCTGGTGGGTTGTATTATCTTGATAGGTGTACATGTGTCTGAATGCATATTTTATTTCGACATGCTCAGTACTGGTGCTGCAAAGAGTCCAGTATTGTGTTACAGGATTGGGGAAACATTCTCAGAGCTTATTGTCAGAGGGCAGAGCTGTGGGCCAACTTCTTGCTTCTGCAAAAAATTTGTTTGTTGTTGGACACACGTCATGATTAGAAATTTCCATGTTTATGATATGGTGGAAGTCTGGAGATCAGACTATTTAATGTCGTCACCAGTTTGCTTTGGAGGACTGCAGGTCACAGTTGCGAAGTCCTTTGATGCTCCAATCAAGCTGCTCTTCCCCCGATATGTGGAGGGTGTGACAGAGGGGCGGCCCATGGCTATGCTGGGGCTCGGCGATATTGTCATTCCTGGAATCTTCGTTGCGCTCATTCTGCGATATGACTTCAAGCACAAAAACTCGTCGTACTTCTACAGGTATGCATGGAGTTGATGACTGCGGGAGAGACCAATCGAAGTGAAACTGCAAGCAGAAGAGTTTGAAATGTTTGGGGCTAGCCGGGCAGTTTCTTGCGTATGGTTTGTGCAAGTTGTCACGCAATTTCTTTTTATGGTTTGATCGGCTTGAAATCCATGGACGGTTGAGAGTTTTCTCAAGTAACAGCAATGTCCTGTGGTGTCTATTGAGGTATATCCATCATACAGCAGTCAAGATAGTGTGCGGGATGTATCTCGAACAACAGACATAGGGTACAACCTGAGAGAAATCAATTAGGCTGATGTTGTTCTGGTGTGTTCTCTGAGTTGCGCAGACATTTTAGGGGCTTGCATGATGGCGCCGGAATGGTTCAGTCAAGGAGCTAGCTGATGCTGTTGTTTGCAAATCAGCTGGTACTATACCTACTGTGCCTGAGACAGGGATTGTGTGGGGTGGCAGTGCATTCTCGGGTTATGTTGCCGGTCTGGGCACCACGATATTTGTAATGAACTACTTTGATGCAGCACAGCCCGCACTGCTGTACATTGTCCCAGGGGTTCTTGGCGCTGTTGGATTGCATGCTTTATACCAGAGAGAGTTCCTGAAGGTAATGCCACGCTTTTTACCAGAGAGAGTTCTTGAAGGTAATGACACCTGTGTGTCGTTTCACCCTCCTACCTGTGTTTTGTGTGCTGCCTCCACATTGTTTGGTCAAAGCATGTAAGTTAAAAGGAGGGGGGGGGGGGGGTGGGGGAGTGTTGGAAAGGACTTCGGAGGACTACTTCTCCCAAGTTATAGTTGGGAATCACACGTGGTTGACCTTGGTTTTGGTGATGCCCAAGAAGTGCGGTTTGGTCAGGTCGGAAGAGCTTTAATGTGACAGTGTCAAAGGAGGGGCTCGTCGCTATTTTTATGGCAATTAGAAGATTAAAGCAGGCATTCCATAGTATTGAAATCATTCTCCCATGAGCTGTTTGCAACTAAAGGAGGGGGGGGGTGTCCGTGCTGGGCAGGTTTACAACCACACGGAGGAAGACGCTGCAACCATTCGGGAAAAGGAGGAGGCAGCCGGAATTAAGGAACCCCAGCATGGAGTAACAAGCAAGAAGGATTCCTAATTCTTGAAAGTTTTGGGTCAATGCGATGGACAGGGTTGGATCAAGATAGTTCAAGTGTGTGTGGTGCACCTACCGTGTGTGCAGTGTCTTGAACGCAAATTGGGATGGCAGCTTTCACCGTTGACTGAAGTTTTTGTCTATGACGTACCAGAGAGGATCTGTGTTATAGTTGGGCTGTGGCCACCTGTCTGAGCCGGATTAGGCCTGTTGCGTGGTATGCGTTTAAGAACCTGAAGCAATTAAGACTGAGGGGAGTCGGGCTCAAACACCATCCCTCGCCCTTCATATGAAAGAGTGTCATATAGTGTGACTTATGATATGTGCTGTTAACTGAGTAAATTTGCATTTGCTTTGGAAGATCGTAGCGTAGAATTTGTGTGGGGCTGTAGCTTGAGTATGATTCGAGTTGAAAGGAAGCCATGAGCTTTGCACTCTTGGGTCTTCTGAGTAGGAACGGTGGTTCCAAACGTTACAGACATGCTCTTTAGATGCTACCTGGATTCATCGACAAGCCGTGGGCAAATGTTTGACAATCCCGGTCGTTTGGGATCATGACAATCACTATGGGGATCGTCTGGGAGCAAGTGCTTTTCTTACTGTGACTGTCTCAGTCTGCGAGTGTTACTTTCATCGAAGTATTGATGTAAACCTTCGGCCTTTATAGTTGATCTTGCCACCAAAACGTGTTGCAGCAATTGCCCAGATTGTCCTTGCTTTATTCCCCGTTTTTGCAATACCTACCTTGGCGTTTCAAGAAGAGTTATTTTGCCGTGAGGGGTCGGCATCGTGTGTGTGTGTGTGTGTGTGTGTGTGTGTGTGTGTGTGTGTGTGTGTGTGTGTGTGTGTGTGTGTGTGTGTGTGTGTTTGTTTGTTTTGGTCAGGGGGGCAGGTAGGGGTTGGGGAGATGTGTATCGCCCTGCACTTTCTCTTCTGCCTCCTGGTTTTGTTTCTCTTTTTTATGTTTCTGTGTCTGTTTGTGTCTTTGGTGCCCCCCCCCCCCTTTGTTTTGGGTGAACTGTTATTCATTTGGCGCCTTTGTCCATTCCCGTCTTCGGGTTCCTGGGTGTGTAGGAAGGCATGCATGGCACATACGGAACTACAGCTTGAAAATAGTTCACTTCTTGTGTGTGCCCCCCCATAATGAGGTGGCACTCGTGCCAACAACATTGGGTGTTCAATGAACACTGTTCATTAGCCTCTGAGGTAGATGGGTCTTCTGGACGAAGCGCGCTGTCCCAACCGCGCGTAGCGCCGGATGGGAAAGTTAGATCCGTGGAATAAGCCGGAGGTTTCATTGACATCACCCCGTTTGCATACTCAGTGATCGCATAGCTAGTACGATCAACGCGTAACTCCGTACAAGAAAATATGTACTAAAACGTTTCACTCGGAGAGACAAATTCACGACAAGTCTGCATCCAAGCTTAATGTAATTGCTGCTGGAGCGTGTAAAAACTCCATTGATCTCGTATGAGAAATGTGTTCGATTTCCTCGATGAGTTTGGCGGGCACTGCTCGTCTTCGCCAATCTGGTTCCTATGATTTTCGCGTGAGTTTGCAGGCTTGGTAGACATGGCAAATCCCTCTGATGTTGATTCAGACCAATCGGTTTCCTTCAATAGCGTGTGGGATGCTGATGTCATAGAGGTATGTTTCCTCGTTCACTAGGACAGCACTCCTTGTCGACACATAGCCAAGAATTGGTCCTGCCTCTTGCTCTCGGGGTTTATTTCATGTAACCTAAGAAACGTTGAAAAAAGGCAATCCAAGTGTTAATCTGAAGTCTTGGGGAAGCGCGATGTGTAAGTGGTTCTTTAACTTACATTGCTGCTCTTGCAGCTCCTAGATTCAGATGATGATGATATCACGAGGGCCCACGTCCTTGATGGAAAAGACCCACAGGTATGAATGTTTGCAGCGTAAACGTAGGTCAATTTGATGCTGGAATGTTTGGATAGTGCAGACGCATTATTGTGGGAGGTCCACCTCATGTTTCCAATCAACAAGTCATGGGATTGTTCTGCAGGGGATTGAGTGGGAGCGTCTGCAAAATAGCCGTGAGGATCAAAGGGTAATGGCATAGCCACATTTTGATCCCTGCACGGATTTACTAGAAAGACTTGCTTTGTATATTGACGGAGGAATGTGTAAGCACAGAATATCAAAGTAGCCATGTGGGCTTTTCTTTAAGGGCTTTGATGAGACGATCCGTGTCCTCTTTGGGCATTCTACTCAAATTGGGGTTGCCTCCCTGTTTGTCTTGTGATGTTTTCGAGGAAGAAGTGCGGGGTTTTGCCACAGTAGTCCTCCACTTTCAACTTTGCTTTGTTTCAGTCTCGCTGTTAGCCCCTTGAAGACTGCTTGCAACAGAGTTGGAACAGCCTTTTGGGACATGATTACATGCTCGGATTAGAGTCCTGGTGTCACCCGGGCTAGGGACTGAACTGAGGCTGTTAAAACCATTGGCTGTCTGCATCACCTTCCAATCCCTCGTAGTTTAGGCCCCTCTCCTGGGCGACCGAGATATTGCAAGGATAGGCCACCTCTGCTGGGGGACTGAGATAATGCTGGGAT
>KV908414.1:172500-187500 GCA_002005505.1 Botryococcus braunii
AAGTTACAGCGTTCAGATTGTGAATGGGGTTGTCCTGCTATGCGGTGCGACAGGGCTCAGCAAGTGGATCTGTTCGGGGAGATAGCGGGGATCGCTTTCAGCCCTGAAAGCGACCGCTTCTTCGTCGGGATCGCGGACATCACCTACCCAACATTTGTGATGCTGAGCAGGGGCGCCGGCTCCCGCTGCTTAACTGAGTGGACTCCCTCACGCGCCAGTGCTGCCTGAATCCGCAGCCTCACAGGCGGGACAGGTGGCCACATCCCCGACCAGATATGGGCGTCCTTCTTTACGACAAGGGAGAAGGGGGGCGAGAGCCCTAAACTTCCACCCCAAGACTCCCAGCAATTTGACCCGTTGGCTGTACATGTGGCTGTGCATGTGACTCCATGTGGGATGCGTGTGGCCGCGTCCACGTGCAGTTACGGGCGTACTGCTTTGTGTGGCTGTGCATGTGGTACCACGTGTGCGCCATGTGGCCCGAGACTCCCCAGCAGATACGGGCTTACTGCCTTGTGTGGCTGTGCATGTGGTCCCATTGTGTGGGACATGTGACTTGCGCCGCCGAGCAGGTACGGGCGTATTTCTTTGTGGCTGAACATGTGTCCTGCAAGCGACCACGATTGTAGTGCCCAGAAGCCTCTTCTGGAACGTCCTTGGCCTCCCCCAAGTCCCAGGTCCTTGTCGTTCCCCAAGGTCTTGGGCCTGCTTGCCCTTTGACCTGGGTGGGAACACGCCTACCTCCGGTCTACAAAAGCGGGATGAAATCCAGCCGGAGCGCAATTCAGGGCTCAACCCCCACGCTGTATGCTACTAGACTTGCACATGCGCCAAGCGTGTTCTCCTTCTGCTTGTGCTTTCTCTTCCTACTCTTTTCCTTCGCCTGCATTTTGGCTACTGGCACCGCGCAGCTTCCGGGCTGTTGCTGATATGCATTGATTCGGTTATGCATGCGTCGGTGCGGGTAGGCGCCTGGCAAATTAGCACCGCAGCAGGTGAGACAGTGGCGGGAGATGCGGCCCCACCCAGCTCAGTTGAAAAGAATGGCGTTCCTGGCCTTGGCACAGCCATGCACATGCAGCCTGTGTTCTGCTCTAGGGTACTTTATGTCACATGTCACGTCGTACTTGATGTCACATGTGACATCGTTTGTGATGTCACATGTCAGGTGACGTTGTACTTGATGCCACCTGTCTCATGTCAGGTCGTACTTCATGTCATGTGCCACATGTGTGGTCGCACTTGATTTCACATGTCACGTGTCACGTCGTACTTGATGTACCATGTCACAGCAAACTATGTTTGGTCCGTTTGTTTGGAGCCGTCTTGGGAGCTGCAGGCGTGTACACGCAGTGTGCTTGTATTTTCTCCTTGTCAAGACAAAGTAGTCATCGGGCATGATGGGAAGTAGTCACGTGCCACGTTTTATCTAAAGCTGTGTTATGGGTGTGCTGCGCCGGTAGTGAATGGGCGACTGGACGTCCGGAAGGGTTGGGTTCTGTATGATGAGAGGAGTTTGCCTGTGTGAAGACGAGTTGGTAATTGCGCGTTTTGCCAAAGTGCCAAGGCGCTTTACTGCAGCGCGCCTTTTTTGTTTTGTAGCCATGTGCAGTGGGCGATTTCGTCGCAACGGTGCCTGTGTTCCCCCGCCCCCCGGGTTAACCTGTCATTTTGTGCTGTGGGCATTGTTTAATTTGCCGCAGTGGCCCCTTTGTTGTTGGCCAATTTGCGGCGGGTGGTTTTGCCGCTATGGGCGCGGGCGCAGTGTGTGTTAATGTGTGTGTTTATGTGTGTGTGTGTGTGTGTGTGTGTGTGTGTGTGTGTGTGTGTGTGTGTGTGAGATATGAATCAGCCTTTCCTAGGGTGTTTTTGCCGCAATGGCCCTTTTGCGTATGCGCCATGTTGCTGAGGTGAATCTGCGGCACTTGCCCTTTGGCGTGACACGCTGGAAATGAGGATGTGGCTGTGATGGTGTGAATGTAGTGTGTGCTACTAGCACTGCTACCTAGCTGTAGTGCGAAGTTTGCAGGACCAGAGACGGATGTATAACGCCTTGCAGATACAGGTTTTCCCCAAAAAGTTATCACACGACTTTGCCCAGTGTTTGTTTGGGAGTTTGAGCCGTGTCCTGATGCTCGAGCGAAGTCTACTTCTATTAAATGTATAGTTCAAGAAGTCAGCTCGATCTTAAGTTGGAAACAAAAGCAGACGGCCAGACGGCTGATTGCTTCGGACCATCCTTGCTCTTCTTTTTGCCAAGACTGTCGCTGGCGTTCATGTACAGTAGTCATGCATATGGTCTTTGCGTGCATCATCTTGCGTGTGACTGCATATTTCAAGTCCCAATGTTTGTCACATTGCACGTGGAAATACGCCAGCATGTATGATATATAGTTTACAGATTATATTTACGGCACTGTACCACATCCCCCCCCCCCCCCCCACACACACACACACACACACACACACACACACACGCGCGTGCGTGCGGGCGCGCGTGCACACAGCGTCCATTCACCCGTCCTGAGAAGGAGACCGCCCATGTGTCCCTCTTTCCTAAAAAGGTGCGCAGCCTGTGTATGTAACGCCGCTGACACAGCGCTTGAGGCCAGTCGCTCCTCTGAATGACGTCAAAAAGGGGGGGAAAGCAATAATTTTCAAAGCAAACCCCACGCAATGGCCAGACCCTTGGCAATAAGTGAGGAATGGCAGCGCCCGAGATTTCTAAATGTTCATATAGCTGATTTGCTTTTAGAAACAAGCGAAGTATATCTACTCCGTCAACGATGTTTCACTTAAGTTTTGCATTTCGGAAGCCATGGTGCTAGTTGTTGTACAACAACCAGCACATGTAGTAGACACATGTGGCACATGTACTTGTTTCATGCGTGCACATGAGGGTCCAATGTCGTCCTGGATGTGATATTCCTTCCTTTCCTTCCTTCCAAGCTTTTTGTAAGGCCATACGACCTTAATTGGACGTCGGTACACATGCATGGGCCATTGACTTCAACAGGGACAACTTTAGGAGGACCAACATGCATATGCATATGCTTGGATGCAGGCTGCATTCGTGTGTGAGCCTGTGCTCCAAAAGTTGTACACACCGTGGACTGCCATGAAACAATCTTCCTTTTGCTTCTTGTTCAATTGACGAGATGCCGAAATATAACAAATTTAGACACCAATGAACACAAAACTGAAGGTGTCGCATTTCCAATTTGAAAGGCGGGGAATGCGATGAAAGATGGACTTATTTTCAGACTGAATTGTTCAAGTTGATGCAGTGGCAGAAGCTCCTCTAGATGGCAAGAAGATCTTCTAGAAGGCAACGATACTTAGCTGAGTCGAGACAATTTAAACGCAAGTACGCCGCGATGAAGCAAAGGCTATAGCTGTTTAAGCTGGGGCACTTCGGTGTTAATTGACAGTTCACTTTCAACAGGACATTTTGCACTTGGCATTTTGCAGTTTTCACAGGTCCATGGACGATTCGGATCGGTGTTGCTCGACACTTCGGAGAATTCTCCTTTTCACATTTCCATAGGCTGTACAGCCCGTGTACCTGTAACATGTTCAGATCGGTGTTGCCTGACGTTTCCCTCTTATTAGGTCCATCGAGATGTCCGTGGACACCAAGCCAGGCGGCTGGTCAAGACAACTAAAAAGAACCTCCTTGACATGTGTACAGTCTTCCTTGACAACTAAAAAGAACCTCGTAGACATGTGTACACTCTTCCTGCTACAAACAGCACTGTTCGTCCGACTAGTCCACATATGTCCGTAAACAGGCTGCCCCCATATCCAGGTTCAAAACTTCTTTTGAAGGATTTAGATATTTCTCGACGAGACTCTCAGAGTATAACACATGTGCACACGACGAGGTCCAACCACGTGCAGCAACAGCCAGAGAAGCAGTCGTACGACGCGTCCGTGCCAGTCAAACATCAACAAGCTTTTAAAGCAAGCAGCACTTAAGAAGCTTCAAATCGTGCAATGTGGCCTGGATTTAACCGGACAGACTGGCCACGTGGCCACTCGCTGACATACATTACAATTAAATAACTGGTCAGACTTCCCATCACTACAATGGTCGAGGCTTGTCAACACTTTTTCTCCGTGATTTAAAAGAACCCACACTCTAATGGAATTGCTGCTCAGCCCTCCCAAGACAACACAGTCTGGGCCTCTCTTTTCAACCGAACTCCCTGGTGCACCGCAATTCAAAAAGTGAACTTCAAAATGCCCAGTAAAAATCATGAAATTGCGTCCCAACTTCAGCATGCTCAAAACAGGAATTGCTGCTCAGCGTTCCCAAGTCGACACAATATGGGTCTCACTTTTTAAGCGAGCTCCCTTGTAAACAGCGATTCAAAACCAAACTTCACCATGCCCAAAACAGGAATTGCTGCTCTGAATTCCCAAGACGACACACTCTGGGCCTCGGTTTTCAACCGAGGCTTGCTTGTAAACCGCGATTCAAGAAGAAAGTTCACAATGCTCAATCAAGCTACATTCTCTTCTGGCACATGCGAGGTGCAAGTCATGTTCGCAAGATACATGGTGCCTTCATAAATTGATCATTGATCAGTGCCCGTCCAAGGCAGCTACATATAGCGCAACAGGGTACAGCTGTACATGTACATACCCAACTCCCCTCCAATGCCCTCAAATGTTGCACATGCTTCTGGCATTTGCCGTCCACAACATTCTACTCCGCCCAGGATGCTCTATATGCTTGACCGTGGCAAATATAACCCCTTCCGTAAAGGGTATACAGGAGTTTTGGGAAAATACTTTGCCGGGGGGGGGGGGGGGGTTCCTCTGAATTTTTTTTTGGGGGGGGGGGGGGGGAGGACGGGGTCTTCTTTCTTCTCCCGCCCCCCACCCCCCTTTGTTTGAGGGGGAGGGGCTTTTTTCCCCCTTTTTTCTTTTCTTTTTTTCCCTTTTCTTTGTTTTTTGGGGGGGGGGGGGCGATGGAACGCCTCATTCCACTTCAGGGGGTTGGGTGTCAACCGCTCGAAAGGGGTGTCGATTGAATATTCTGCTGACTATGGGAGTCCCCAGCGAGCAGCGTCTACATAAACCTTGCCAGTACTTCCCTCCAAACTTACAACGCCCCCTGTAAACAGTGACTCAAGCCCAGTAGAGTTTTAACTTTGTTGTTTCCTTTCTGGCTTCCATCTCTTTCGCCCCAGCTTTCTGCTCCTCTTTGACGAGAGTCCTGAACATCACTATCCCGCCTTAATGAACCACTGCGCTGCTTGAGGAAATGCACTCGGATGATTGGACACACTAGTCCCACATCAACAGTGTCCCTATCAAAAGGAAATCTGCTGTGTTCTGCAGGATCGTCAAAGTCCACTATCCTTGTGCGCAGCGTAGCCAAACTAAACTGTTGTTCTCCACGAAAGCAATGCCGATGGCGGCATTGTGAGCTCACTTCAGCCCGACGGCCTAGGCTGTGTTCATGTACGTAGTGGTGTCGACCTTCTCAGGCAGAGGTTTGATGTCTACGTCAAAGCGCTCCTGGACCTGCACATGCCCACGAGCCCACAGCCGCTTTATCTCCCCACAATAATTTTTACATCGAATTTCCATATTATGGGAAGCACACTTCGAGGTACACTTCTTCTTATCAGCACATAAGATGATGGGACACCAACACTACATCCGATGGTGCGAAACTCAAGCCCACCTTCCCAGCAGAGGCGCGCGTGCACACGCACCCGCACACACACACACACACACACACACACACACACACACACACACACACACACACACACACACACACCCAAACACACACACACAAACACACACACACACACACACACACACACGCACGGCCCAGAAATCTCAGCTTTGCAGCCCTGCACCAATCTCTAACACTTAATCATAGCACCTAGTTTGTGCAACTTCTATTAAAAGCAAGCATGGAAAGTTGCGTCTCATACCACTTTTGACCGTGGGGTGCTTACTTCGAGCAGGTATTTCGAAATCGGAAATGATCTGGCGCACCTGGTTAAGGACTGAAGAGTCCGCCTCGCAAGAAACAAATGTAATGGCGAGACCCTTGGTCCCAAAGCGACCAGCGCGCCCCACCTGAATAGGAGCAGTCACATCAGTAAGAGGTCACAGACAGTCAGAGGTGTGGGCTAGTAACTCCCAAGGCACCATGCGCCATGAGCTTGGCAAGGGCTTGGTAAGTTTAAAGCAATGTGCATCATGCGTTTGGCCAGGAGTTGGTAAGTTCTGAAGCATCATGCACCATGCGCGTCGGCCAGGGATTAGTAAGTTCTGAAGCATCATGCGCCATGCGCTGCAGGCAGGGGCTGGTCAGTTTCTAAGGGATCATGCACCATGTGCTTCAGCCAGGGCTTGGTAATTTCTAATTAGATGCTGTATAAAGCATCATGCACCATGCGCCTGGCCAGGGGTTGATAACTGTGAAGCGTGATGCACCATGTGTTTGGCCAGCATCTATGTAGCTTCTAAGGCATCATGCGCTTCGGCACGGGGTTAGTAGCTTTGGCCAGGGGTTTAGTTGCTCCCAAGGCAGGGAATGCTGCATCATGAGAGGGCTCACCCTGTGGAGGTAGGTGTCGGCACCACTCTCGGTGCGGCCCTCCGTCTCCACCCCAGTGGGCATGTCATAATTAATCACAATGTTGACTCGCTCTATGTCGATGCCCCGGCCCACGAGGTCGGTAGCCACCAGGATTCTGTGCTGCCCCTTCTTGAAGGCCTTGTAAATGTTTATCCTGCAACAATAGGGAAGCAGATGTCAATTTTGCAACCAAAGCGATGTAGATGTCATTGCTCTGAATACAAGGAAAATCAGGGCTTTAATAAAACACAAAGTGAAGGATGTCCAGCACGATTTAGTTCCCATGTGTCATTCATGCTGGTGTGCAGATCCAGGGGAAATCAGGCTTTTACACTTTAAAACAACAAAGAGGGAAGTGAATGAAATACGCTTTTACCCTAGAATACAAAAAGAAGGAAAGGGCATTGCGCTTTTAACCCTAGGCAACTACAAGGAGGAAAAGAGGGAGGAATGAAAAGGTTGGGAGGACCATAGAAACTACAATTTCCCCCAGGAAAAAGATAAGCCCCCAAATCCTGAAGGTGCCCCATTGCATTTGGGCTGTTCTTGCTTTAAGATGCATCTGAAGCTCAGCAGAGCTCCAAGGGCATGGCATCTATTTTGAAGGTCCTGCAATGGAGAAGTAACACGTCCAGCCCCCCTCAACCCCCCCCCCCCGCCCGGGGGGAGGAGGGGAAGAAACAAGTCCAGGCTTCCTTCCCCTTAAAAAACAAATTTCAGGCGCGCCCCGCCCCCCCCCCCCAAAAAAAAAAGGGGGGGGGACCAATTTCAGGCTTGCCCTCTCCCCAACCCCCATTTTCCAGGCTTCAACTGCACCTCCCCCCTCTCCCCCCCCCCCCCACAAAAAAAAAAAGGGGGGGGGGGGGACGGGGCAGGGAGCAAGGGAACACGAGGAAGAGAGGGGCTGCCAAAACTGAAATACCGTTCATCCTGTTTTAGAAGACCGTGCACAGCAACAGCCGGGAAGTTGCACTCCTTCAGGAGCTTCGCCAATTCGCGAGCTCGAACCGCCGTCTTCACGAAGATCACAACTTGATTAAAGTCCAGTACATCCAACAAATCAACCAGCCTCTTATTCTTCTCATCCTCGTTGAGCACTGCAGGTTTCCCCACACCCATGTTGGCAAAGAGTGGATGAATTAAGCACTTGTGGGTTCCCCAGGCTCCATGAGTGTCCACATCCAAGGGACATAGTCATGCAGGATTCAGAGAAGTCGGCAATGCAGAGTTTCACAGACTCCTTGTGTGTCAACATCCAGTTGGATAAGTCATCGAGATAGTCAGAAAAACAGCACTTTAATTCTTCCGGAACTCGATGTGTGTCTGTTTCCAAACGAGTGCGTCATCAAGACAGATATATCATTCAGCATGGGCGGTTTTTCCCAGTCACAGACTCAAAGAATGTCCAAATGGGCAAATGTGTCCAAAGCCAACGGGCAAAGTTATCAAGATGGGCTGATCATTTTCCCCTAGATTAAAACGTGTCCATATCCAATGATGACCACAGTCATCAAAGCATTCAGATCATTCAGCACTGCAGTTTATTTCCAGACTCAGAATGTGTCCATTTCCAAAAGATAAACGTATCAAGGATTCAGACCCAGGCGTGGGGTCCCAGACGCTCACAAGGGGTCCTGTGACACAGGATCAAACTCTTGGGGTTTATCACGGTGGGGGTTAAAGCTCTCGCCCCAGTCATCCTTTTTCCAAAGCCACGTGTTTCCATTGCCATGGCACCCCAAAGCAAGCCCAGCACAACAAGCAGATCACTCTCTTGTGTACTGCGCCCACCTACATGAGGACTGTACTGCATGGATAGGCACCCATCTTCCTTTTTCCTTCCTACCTACATGAGGGCTGTACCGCATGGATAGGCACCCACACATTTCTCCATACATGACGAGTTCTTCCTTACATGAGGAAAGGCAAGATGCGCACACCTACATGAGGGTAGCACCATATCCGTGGGCCCCTGCTGAAACAAGCTTGCGATTTGTTGGAAGGGAGGGGGAGGGGTGCGAGAACCGACTTCGGGTAGGGGGCTTACACACATAATGCTGTACTAAGCCGTGCAGAGTTAGCTTTGCCTCGTCATCAACATAGATCTCCATGGGCTGCATCACCGCACACCGACGGGTGAGAAACGTGTCAACGCACGCCAAACATTACCAGAAGCATCTCATTCGCATCGCACACCAACTGTTCAGACAAGTGTCATCGAGCAATCAAAGATGTGAAGAAGTGTCACTGCACAACCACCGCTTAAACCAAGTGCCATGGCACAACCCAAGATGGCACCACCAAAGATGGCACAACCAAAGATGGCACAACCAAAGATTTAATGGAGGACCATCGCACGCCGAACTTTCAGATGGAAGTGTCATCGCAAAAGCTTAGAAGAAACCTCACACTCACATCGTGTTGTCCTCACAAGGGAAGCAAACACACAAACAGCCGCATTCAGCTGACAAGCAAGCGTAGTTCTTCGAATGTTGTTTGTGCCGACAAGAGAAAAGACATCATCGACAAGCGCATCTCTGCAGGCCAAGAGGAAAGTCATCATCAAGCCCGACACATGCCTCTTGCCTAAAACAAGGCTCAAGCCTGATGGGAAAAACATATCTCGAGCCTAGCTCAAGTATAGCCTGACGCGAGGGACACATCTCAAGCCTAGCTCAAGCGTAGGCCTGATAGGAAGGGACACACCTCAAGCATTGCTCAAGCCTAGGCTGATGGGAGAAACAGACCTCAAGCCTAGCTCAAGCGTAGGGATGATGGGAAGGGACATATCTCGAGCCTAGCTCAAGCCTAGCCTGATGGGAGAGAGACACCTCAAGCATTGCTCAAGCTTGGGCCCTGATGAGAGAGACACGACCTGCAGCCTAGCTCAGCTTATCAGGCCTGTGATGGGAGGGGACATACCTCCACCATGAACTTCTTGCAGATGACACGAATCTCCTGGGCCAGTGTTGCGGAGAACATCATCACCTGTTTGTCAACAGGCGTCGCCTTGAAGATCTCTTGCACCTCGGCCCGCATGTCTGCAACCCCATAACTCCCCCTTCAAAGAAACTTCCCGCAGGTGAGACGCGTTGCTGTGCTTGCAGAGACCCAGCCCATGTAAGCAGGGGTGTGGGCTTGCAGGTACAGCGCTTGCTGACTACACAATTGACACCCAGCACATGTCAGCAGGGGTGTAAGTTTGCAGGTAAGACGCTTGCTAAGTACCCATTTCATGCACACAATACAAATTTTTTAAACATATTTGAGACTCGGCGCAACACAGCGGGAATGTAGGCTTTGCTGGCAAAGCATTCGCTGATTATGAAGCTGAAACTCCGCCAATATCAGCAGGAATGTAGGCTTTGCTGGTAGAGCAACTCCTAATTGCTAATGGGCATGGCTTACGCGCTGACAAGTTGCAGGTGGTGAGGTACAGCAACATACATACGAAAAGAAAAGCAAAACCTTTGGAGAAGGAAATTTTAGCATATATTTCTGAGGAGCAGACTTTGGAAAAGCAAAACCCTTTGAGAAGCACAACGCTTGGAGAAGCGAAAGGCTCAGTTAACATTTTTGCTCGATGGGTGCACATACCTACACATTCCTGCACAAAGGGTGCACATTCCTGCACAAAAGGTGCACATTCCCGCACAAAGGGTGCACATTCCTGCACAAGGGGTGCACCTTCCTACACAAAGGGTGCACCTTCCTACACACCGAGTGCACATTGGGATCCTCAGAGATGGAATTTCACTTTGAAGGGCTCGTTCTTGGCCATTCCAGGGGCATACCCACAGCACCGAGGACTTTGTCGCATTCATCAATTACAAAATAGCGGACGGCCGACAACTTCAGATCCTTCTCCTTGACCAGCTGCAGCACCCGCAAAACTCAACACCCGTAAGCAGCATCCCGGTTAAAATACTGGCTATTTCTCAAATCTTAATCAAATTTCTTCTTTCGCATTTCAACTCCCTTTTCAACATTTCAAACAATTTTCAGCAGGTTCTTGCGAATTCTTCCCATTTTCAACTTCTGCTTACGAATTTCAATTGGGAATTTGCAAATGTTTTCCACCTCTTCTTCTTCTCCTCGCCACCTCCCCCTTTTATCATTTTTACCGTTCGCACATACCTGCTTCACACGGCCAGGCGTGCCAACGACAATGCTGGGGGCGCCCTTCTTTAGAGCTTCCTTCTGCTCCTTGATTGGGATGCCCCCATAAAATGTGCCGACCTTCACCTCAGGGAGGTGCGTCGTGAACCGTTCGAACTCCTGTGCTATCTGCACACAGCCACAAGCCCACACTCAATGGCTTCAAAGCGGGGAACATGCCCACTCAATGGCTTTGAAGCGGGGCACATGCACACTCTATGGCTTTAAAGCGAAGCACATGCACACGCGATGGCTTCAATGCGGTGCACATGCACGCTCAATGCCTTTGAAGTGGGGCACATGCACTTGCTGCCCCCCCCCCCCCCTCAAGTGCCAGATCCCTGCCCCCCTTCATCCAGCAGGAACAAGCACAAAAGAGAAGCTCAAGCACATGAAAGTAGCACAAGTACATGGAAGATGCAAACGTGCAAAAAAGATGCACAAGTACATGAAAGATCCACAATAAGATAAAAATGGCCTCCAAATTTCCAGCATCAACCAGCACAAGCCCATCAACAGCTCAAGCACATGAAAGAAGCCTCCCCCTTGCTGCACCTAAGCAGCAGGAAGCCCATAAACAGCTAAACCAAAACCAAAGGAGGCTCTGGCATGGAAACACGACACCGACATGAATGCTATACTGTTCAACGCACCCCACTGACAGAGTAAGCACATTTCTTCATTCATTCCCTTTCTTTGTTTCATTCCCTTTCATTCGCCAATTTCCCCCTTCATCCCCTTTCTTTCTCGTAAATTTTCATTCCATTCATTTCAGTATTATTGTTGCTTTTGATTCCCATATTTTATCTTTTAAAGCACATTTTCTTTTTATTTAAACCAAAAGACACACACCACACACACACACACACACACACACACACACACACACACACACACACACACACACACACACACACACACACACACACACACACACACACACACACACAACGACCGCCATGCGTACCCAGCTGGTGTGGTTTCCACAATGAAAGAAGTTGTAATAAAAAAAAGTCGGTCAGGTAAGGGCACCCCATGCACAATTACCTGAAGCGCCAGCTCGCGCGTGTGGCAGAGGACCACACAAGACACCTCCCCAGGCACCGGGCTGATCTGTTGCAACACAGACAGCACAAAGACGACCGTCTTGCCCATGCCAGATTTTGCTTGACACAATACATCCATGCCGAGAATCGCCTGTGGAATACATTCGTGTTGCACTGCACCACGCCAGCACAATAAAAGAGGGTGTATGCCGGCGCTTATCTGAAGGTTGCAAAACGTTCTCATTTTCATATGTGCATGTGTGTGTGTGTGTGTGTGTGTGTGTGTGTGTGTGTGTGTGTGTGTGTGTGTGGGTGTGTGTGTGTGGGTGGGTCGGTGGGTGGGTGGGTGGGTGTGTGTGGGTGGGTGTGTGTGTGTGTGTGTGTGTGTGTGTGTGTGTGTGTGTGTGTGTGTGGGTGTGTGTGTGTGTGTGTGTGTGTGTGTGTGTGTGTGTGTGTGTGTGTGTGTGTGTTGTGCAGTAATTTAAGAAATTTCTGGTTGGCAAGCCTGTATTCAAGCTTATCAGTACAGTAGGATACCTTCGGATGGGTGCTCAAACCCGTTGGTCACAATTGCTTGCAGGAGAGGGTCCTTTAACAGGAAATCCTTAAACCCTGATGCATGTATTCCTGCGCAACGTCCAAAACACACTTTAATTGGAAGCACCTTCCCGTTTCCCATAAACAACAAGTTGCCAGGAACCTTCAGACCCTGTGCCCGAACTAACATCTCGCAAGAGAGGGGGACACTACCTACATAACCCTTTTTCATGTTTTCGCCTTTTCCAGTGGATGGAAGTGCCAAATCTTCCGTCTCGTCATAATCAATCTGCGCAGACACAAGATGGGCAGGCACTCAGACCAATCGGCACAAGATCAGGGTAAACAAGCGACGGAAGAGAGTTCATCCCCTTCCATCGCTTTGAAGCCAGGTTCAAGCAAACCAAAAAAATCGACACAGCCACCATCAACATGCCCGCAACTCCTCAACAAGATAGAAACACTCCGACCCCGAAAAATCGTGACGAACGAGCGATGGATGAACTTTTTTCCCCTTCCATCCCTTAAAGCACGGTTTCAGAAAGAAACAAACAAATGAGGCAACCAACATCAACATGCCGATTACTCGCGAAAACATTCCCTCAACAACATTTCGCCGCATAGTCTCTGCATACGAAAACTAACTATCCTGCAAGCGAAATCTAGCGTGAACAGGCTCCTAGAATTTCATGTGCATGAAATCATGATAACTCTTTCACTTCGGCCTGCTACTAGTGCCCTGCCACCATACCAATTCTTCCTCAACGGCTGCGGCTCCGTTGGCCACCGCCACCATGGCGAAAAGAGTTCACAAGCGCTACTTCGCAAAGATGAGACTCAAGGCAAGGCCCAAAATCAAGCCACGGCCCTCCACCTCGCTTCTAAGCAGCAGATCAGAGACACTCAGTCGTAACAGGTCCTTCTAATACAAAGAGCTCAACCTCACAACAGCAGACTCCAACTGTTCGCCACACAACAATAACATGAAACGCCTCCGATTGTTTGCAGAGGTTCTCAACTGATCTTCAATGCTTTTGGCAGATTTGCTGGAGTGACGTCCCTGTGGGGTTGACGTAACGGGCGAATCACATAACACACCAGATTTCTCCCGCCGCCCCAGGCAGCAGCGCCACCTTGCAGCAGCACCACGGCACCAGCTGAACAGTGACTAAATTTCCCATTGACGACAATCACGTGCGGGACTCGCACCGCACGACATGTCTCCTTGTATCTGGACGCAGCTGTACCGTATTTTCTGTCCGTCCATAGAAAATCGCTGCCTTGGCCATCACCCAGTTTCTATGGGTCTCAAAGTTCCGCAAGAAGGGTAGGATTTCTTCCATCCTTGCTGGCAGGACACTTTTTAATTGACGTTAAGCTGACGGTCTTAATGGGAGTAATCCTGGAAGTGCGGTGTTTCCGTGTCAAGGAAAGTTCTTGCAACTTGGAGGGGTTACAGTCACTCAACAGCGTATCCATTTCACATCTTATTCTGGAAGTAGTGGTCGTGTCTTAGCAGTTTTTGTACCAATAGTATCCAGACTGGTCGCCACCTTTCCGGTACACCTCGGGACGAGTGCTTTTCCTCGTCCGGCAGACTCTTTTGTGGCAATGGGACTGGTTGATTACGACAGTGATAGTTCCGGACAGCAAAGCTTGGGCAATGAGCGTGATGCAGGTTTGGAATCCCGTAGCCGATCGGGGTGGTTGTGACGATCATTTTCTCTGCTTTGGGTAGAATTGTCAGTTTTAGATTTTGAATTAATTGAATGTAATGCTGAAGAAGATGAGGGCAGGCTTGAGGTCATGTTGCACAGGAGGTGCAGGCACAGACCAGAGCCCACCACGGAAAGAGGATTCTGACGACAGCTACTTTGTCAACTCAGATTCAGAAAGGTATGAGAGCCGTGGTCTTATTTGGATCGTGTGCACTTCTTGATTGGATGCTGGTCATTCTCGCTGCTGTTAGGATCAAGAGCAACACGAGGCAGTTTGTATTGTTGATCAAGGGGCTCCAGGGTCTGTTTCTGGAGGACCATCACCCCTTTTCTTCTTCGTACTTAAGTCTGCCTGGGCCATGATTCATCCTGTCGGGACGGGTGCTCATGCCATGAACTTTGCCTGTTATCCTAGCGCCTAGCGCGTTATCTCCTGGTTCGTACACCCAGCTTCAGTGTGTTTGTTACCCACATCCCAGGATTGCCTGTGTGTGTGTATGCAGCGAAGACAGTGCAGCCAGACGAGCAAGGGAGGCAAGGGAAAGGTTGGATGCGCTTGATCAAGCATCTTCTCGTGATAGAGCATCAGGTCTCGCAACCCACCTTTAACAAAGAAAAACTGAAGAAAAACCTCCCCCCCCTCCCCCAAGAAAACCTGACAAACCAATCAGTACAAGGAAAAACAAGTCCTCACCCTCCAAGAATCAACATCAACAACAGTACCAACAGCAGCAGCCCAAACTCCAGCAGCTGCTGCAACACCAGTACCAAAATCACTCAACTCTAGGAGGCTAGCAATACAAAATGTACGATATGTAGTTTGTTGCTTCCACATGAGGCCACATGGGACTCATTTACCACCGCTGCAGCAGGGTTTTTCCTGTTGAGAAGCTCGGTTCAGGTCCTCAATTATTGTACATGATATTTGTGC
>KV908414.1:190000-205000 GCA_002005505.1 Botryococcus braunii
ATGACTGGTGGACGTGCCAGAGAAGAGCTTGGTGTGTTGACTTACGCATATCGGCAGACCGTGATGCAGGAGCCGAGTAGAGTAGTAGTACGTATTGAGTTTTGACTGATAACATAGAGAGGATGTGACCGTAGATTTTATGAAAACGTGGAGAACATAGATCGAAATTCTTATCCACCGTGGCATACAGGCAGTAAGTTGTGACCGTAAAATATCTGGAAGTATTTGAATTTGGCTTAGCAGACTCTCAGGAAGTATTTGAAGTGGCAGTTATGATGGAGGACGTAATAGACAATTTTTATGTGGTGCAAGGGTATTTGAGGGCGTTGTTTGCTTCCTGCTCGATGGCCACGAGTAACATATGGCATGGTCTTGAAGCCAGACACCCGGGGATGTCAGTAGGTGATCCAAGGGCAGGCAAGGGCATGGGGATTGTTCGGCACAAGACGTGCCCTTGAGGAGCCTCTTGGACGACACCTCATATCCCGTCAGAGGAACAAACGGAATAAGCAGGACATTGTGCACTTGGGGACTTCATGTTGTAAGGATTCCTTCCCTAAGGTGTCCGAACACTTTACACCCGGATTCAGCTTTGATTGGAGAACCTCACCTGATGTAAACAACTGCAGTAGTCAGCAACCACGTCCTTCTTCTACTTCACATCGGCAAGTACACAATTTTTCTGCGACTGCTCAACTGACAGGTGCGGGATGGAGCACCCCCTCACACCTGGCTTGGCGCAAGCCCAAGCACCCAAACATTACACAACGCTTTAATTGATCTTGTCACATACTTCAAATTTCTCCGCCCAACCCCCACCTGTCCGGACGAACACTAAACTGAGCAACTCTGTCAGGTCAACCTCTTGTTCACATCAGCAGCGCCATGCATGGGCATGACCTTGTGACCCTGCCACATGACCGCCTCATTAAATCATTAAGCAAATTCTTTGAAAAGCCCATGAAACTCCCACCCAGGCCGCCGAATGTCCTACCCAGGTTGCTCCTCTCCAAACCCACCCCCCACGAAGAGGGGGGGGGGGGTTGGGTTCCACTGCTGCTTTGAAATGTTAACTAGATTTGCAAGGGCATTTGCACTAACTCGAGGTGCGCATGCGGCTTCATGCTAAGACAACAGGCAGAGGAGCCCTCCCGCTTTACATCCTAACCAAATGAAACTTCTATGCTGCGACTCACCACACACTCGTGTGGACAACTCTGTGGATCTGCGCTTCCATGGTTTTGCCCCTTCCTGCTGGGATTTGAAATAGCTGGGTTTTAAGGCTAATACTAAGCATCCCTGCCTGGCATATTCGGTGGTCACGATGGGTGATGTGCACCTTCGAAGCACTGATGTGATGCTTTGCTACGTACTTTATTCCAAAACTGTGACAGAAGCAGGGGAGGGGAGGGGCAGCACAATGACGCACAGCCGCTCTGTCGGCTGCTCAACAGGTTTCGAACCTGAACAGGCCACTTGTGGCCAATTGCATATTCCGAACTACCAATCTATATAGGTAGCTACCCTCTCACTGGGACTGAAGAACAAGGGGAGGTGCTGCGCAATAAAAGCAGCCACCACTCTCCAGGCAGTTCAATCTGGATTCCGGACCTGTGAAGCTCCCAGGACAACGTGAGGCCACTTACGCAATATGGCAGTACCAATTTTACGGCTTCACCGACACTCGGTTTGCATACCGGTTCTATCAAACGCTGCGCCAGGCTCCGCAGGGTCTCCTGCAAGGATGTGTTCGATGGCGGATTCCAGCGCTGCCAGATAGGAAGGTATGAAGTGGTCCTGCAGCATGCGGCGCCCTACCTTTATCCGGCCATATGCCTCCTGTGGCGCCATCCAACTCCCGAACGTCAGGAACGCCCTCTAGGTTCAAACTACCTGACACAATTATCTCATGGTGCACAACCTTGAGCTCCAACTTTGCAACCACTGGAGCTTGCCTTCTCCCACTAGGCCCTCCACACCACGCCTCCTCCACCATAGAGTTATGCCTGCTGCATTCATGGGTTTGCACCCCCCCCCCACCCGTGTGTGTGTGTGTGTGCGCGTGTGGGGTGTGTGTATGTGTGTGTGTGTGTGTGTGTGTGTGTGTGTGTGTGTGTGTGTGCGTGCGTGTATGTGTGTGTATAGGGGGAAGACACACATTCTAGGGTGAGGGATGGGGAAGAGGGAGAGGGGGCGGGAGGGGGAGAAAGCGAGCGAGTGAGAGAGGGGGGGGGAAGGGGGGAAGAGCCGCCAGGCCCTTAACCCATGTGTTCCAGAGCAAGTGCAGAGGGTACCTGCGGGATGCCTTCCAGCAGAAGGTGTCTTTCACGGACAGCAGGCAATGGAGCCTGCCCACCATCAAGAGATCCGCCTCCAACAAGCACAATGCTGCATGCCCCCCCCCCCCCCCACAACCCCTTGTCCTTCAGGCCTCATGTCCAGCACAGTTGTCAAGTGTTACACCTCTGGCAATACCAAGAATAGCTTTGAAGACCCAAATTCTCCTCCAAAGGGCGAAAACGACTGGGCCTATGAGGGCATCTGGAGGTGCAAGTACCTGCCATCATGGTCCATCATGTAGGAGTCGTAGGGCATGAAGGAGCCAGAGGAAGCGGCACTGCCAAGACCTTCTGAAGAGCCTGCTCCCTCCCTGCTTCCATCATCATCCCACTCCATTCCTTGAACTGCAGGCGCTCCCTCCCCAGCTTCCTCTGCTTCCCAGGCATGAGTTTCAGCACGAACAGCTCACGCAAAGCTGTGATGAGCAGTAGTCCTCCCGTGTTCCTTGCCCGCACTTGACCCCAGCAAATCTCAATGGGAACTTAAAGCTTTCTTCTAGCACTGCCATTATTACTCACCCGCATGTGCACCTACACAGGCTGGAAACAGAGTACGACCCCGGGACACACACACACACACACACACACACACACACACACACACACACACACACACACACACACACACACACACACACATACACACACACACACACACGCACACGCACACGCACACGCACACGCACACGCACTACCCCCCCCCCCCCACACACACACACACGCGCGCGCGCACACACACAGGCGCGCACACACAGACACACACACACCCACACACACACACACACACACACACACACACACACACACACACACACACACACACACACACACACACACACACACACACACACACACACACACACACCCACCCACCCAAGGTACCACTTGGATTGTTTGCCAATCTTTCCACCCATTGTCTCTTTGTTGAATCCCGTTCGATAACATGAACGGGATGCTTTGCCAACATGTCCGTTCCGACCGTTCAACCAGCAGCCTATGTCTGACAGTCAGGTGGGGGACACTCAACCTTCTTACACCAAAGGCTTGTTTCGCGCAACCCATGCGGTCGGGGAAACCAAGGTTACCAAACCCTCTCTCCCCTCCTCTCCACCCCGCTCCCCTCCAAAAAGGCAATCTCTTTCTTGGGGGAGGGGGCAAGGTTTTTTTTGGTGGGAAACTTTTCAAGTTGGAAACAATTGGTATTTATTCGAAGTGCCTTGGCCGAGGCAAAGGCGACCCCACAGAGAAGAAGCAAGTGAAGGGGAACCATGAACGCACCGCCAAGTACCAGGCGAGCTGGAACCAGGTGCAGGATTCGGCCGGCTGGGTAGGTCATGCGCTTCCTCCTTTCCTCTTCTGCTGCCTCCCCTGCTGACCTGCTTCTGGTCCCTGGTGACCGGGCCCCTAGACTGCCTGCATGTGCCAGCCCCCTCCCTCTCAAGCTTTGTACAAGAGGGAATCAGAGAGACACGGTGCTCGTTGAGTTTGTGCGCCAATGTCCTGCTGGACGGTTGCTCTCAACGCGGCTTGGCCGCCAGGCAGGAGCACAACATATGTGTATTTTTGAGAAAATCCACGGTTGCTGCTCGGGACAGACAGTATGGCCGTGGCAAAATGCATGGTTGCTGTTTGGGGTAAAGAATGTGGCTTTGGAGAACATTGTGGTTGCTGCATAGGGCGAGCTTAATGGCTATGGGAAAATCTAGAGTTGTGGCTTGGGGTAAAAGTAACGCTTACGGGACAAAATTCAGGTTGGAGTAAGATTTCTGGTTATAGGAGATTTATGTTGGCTGCTTAGGGCAAACTTGTGGTTGCTACTTGGGCATGCAAGAACTCACAGTTGCCACCCGGGGGAAAACTCATGGCGATGGGAAATCTTGTGGCATGCATAACTTTGCAAATTTTACCACTGCAGGGAGCAGCAGCTTTTCTGAGCAGCAACTCTACAACTTTGACTGCATGATAGTATAGGGCACCAATATTCAAGATAGTACACACAGACACACACACACACACACACACACACACACACACACACACACACACACACAGACACAGACAGACACACACAGACACACACACACACACACACACACACACACACACACACACACACACACACACACACACACACACACGCACGGGAGAAGAAGCGGAGAACAAGAGGAGGAGGAGGAGGAGGAAGCAGAAGAAGAAAAAGAATAGAAAGAGGCGCAGGAGGAGGAGGATGAGGAGGAGAAGACTACATCTGTCCCTAAAGTTCAGCTATCAATCTCGGTTTGCGGGTTCTTCCCGCTGTGCCCCAGATACATAAGATGCAGCAGGAGGATGAGATGCAAAGCGGACGGTAGTCCGTCTGTCTTTATGGACCGATGTGGGTGGTTGATGCAAGACACGCATGCTACTGTTCATGAAGGTGTATGCATGACGCGAGGGGTACACGTTGCAGGGCGTCTACCTGGAGAGGGGAAGGATGGGGGCAAAACGTCCTCGTTTTCGAGTTCTGCAGCTGCCACGGCGGCTTCCACAGCCTGCATCTCCTGGTCCATCTGCCTGGATGTAGGCAGAGAATCATAGTGCCCCACTCCAGTCACCTCATCACAACCGCTGTCAACGCCCGCCTCCTCCCGCCCCTCCTGCAAAAGCATTTGGAGAAGCGTGTGGCTTAGCCGCGCCACACGAGAAACAATTCATGTGGAACCTGCAAAAACATTGGCCGGGCCACGGCATGTCCTCCTCTTCTTCTACATGAAAGAGCCCCCTTTCCTGGCCGGTTCCTTAGTCAGGAAAAGCGTCTTCCTAGGTGAGCAGCCCAAAATGCAGAGAACCCCCTTTTCTAGACGATACACAAGGCCGGGACAGCATAGAACACCTTCTCCCTAGACAAGATATAAGGTTCGACAGCATGGGGCCTCCTCTCACAGCCAAGAGACGGGCTCAGGAAAAGTACGGAACCTGTTCTCCAGGCAGACAAAGCTAAGGCAAAGCACAGAACCTCTTATCGTTCACAAGACCAAATTCCAAACGAAAGCAGTGGACCTCCTCGCAGACGACAGCTGAGGGAAAGCACCGGACCTCTTCTTGCAGACGCAACAAAGGCCAAGGGGAAAACACCAGACATTTTCTCACAGCGAGACAAAGGCCAAGGGAAATCACAGGATCTTTTCTCACGGACAACACCAAAGGCAGAAGGAAAGAAGCGGACCCCTTCTCGCGGACAATGCAAAGGCTAAGGGACAGGAAGGCACAGGACCCCTTGCAGACAGGAGAGAGGCGGGCTCACCCGGAGCGGCGAAAAGGAATTGGACAGCGGCCGGGAAGGCTTCTCTCGCGCAGTGGTCGAAGGGGGAGCCAGCCCTGGGGGTCCCTCACCAGACTGAGGACCCTGTCCGGTGTATTGCCAAGTGCTTGCAAGGGCCTCCCCCGCTCTCCTACACTCCACCACCGCTGCCGTTGTGCATTGCTCTGGGGAAGAAACACTGAAACATATTCAACTTGTAATGGGCCTGAATGAACCTGTGAAATGTGTCTATCCCTTGTCTAGAGCCGCCAATATCCAAGTGCCGCAAATGTCGTGTTGCAAATCTAACTTGACCAGGTTGCAAATTTGACAAAACCGAGAGTAGAAAGCTGAAGCCATCAGAGGGGGTGACCAGACATAAGGTGCCCTTCTGCTGGGAACCCCTCCAGCTGTTAAGGCTTCTGGCGCTAGCACCACAGACTCTACACCTTCTACAGCGTTTTTGCTGTCTTTCCTTAACGAACACTCTGCCCAGGAAACAACCATGTGCCTACAAATGAACGTGCTGACATGCACACTTGCCCACAAACAATCATGTGCCTACAAAAGCGGTTGGGGCTGCGCGCGAAAAGAGCAACAATAGCCTGTAAGAGGGGCCCCCATGGTGGGGGGGGGGGTAGACGGGGGGAAAAGTGAGCTTGGGAGAGGGACTCCCCGGGGGGTGGGGGCTGGGAGGACAAACAATGAGTCCAGAGATCTGAGCCCGCAACCAGGGGGGGAGAGGCGGGGCCACAAAAAATGGAGACCAGACTTGGGGGACAGATAGTGAGTGGGATAAGGAAAAGGGGCAGGGCACACCGATAGACAGCCTGGGATGTCACAGAGACCCGCTGACTGACGCTCCGAGTGGTCTCCAGGGACTGAGCCCCCCAGCGGGCCACCCCTTCGGTCCAGCCCCATGACCGTGCTGGTGTAGGACCTGCTGAGTGTCCCTTGCTTTGGCGGGCCTTCTCCCCCTTCAGCCTCCCTGCGGCTTCAGCTGCCTTCTCTCTGTCTGCTGCTGCCTGTGTCTCATCCCAAGCATCAACCTTTCATAAGCACTTGAAGGGTTTTGTTTCTGGGCGTGACAGTGGTAGAGCTGTTCTGTTGGAAGCCTGAAGTGGTAGAGTTGTCATAGTGAGCCCTGCAGTGGTAGAGTATACCGTTGAAGCCTGAACTGAGAGGGTATTCATGGTGAGCCCTGCAGTGGCAGGGGGATTTTGTTGAGAAGCCTAGATTGGTAGGGTTTCATGTTGAGCCCTGACCTGGTAGGGTTTTCATTGTTGAGCCCTGAGCTGGTACAGCCCTAAACTACTGGGGGTTTAGTGTTGAAAAAGTTTGACGGGGAGGGCTTCATACTTAGAACCGGAACTGGAGATGACTTACTCCTGGAACCTAAAACTTGAATTAGCAGAGAAGGCGATTCTGCTGTCACCTCCTGCAAGACGTCCGCTACACAGACCTCTCTCGCGCAAAAGAGACCTACTCTCATGCTGCTTTAGGACTCAACCCATACTCTCATGATACGACTGTTTGGCAAACACGTATTCTTCTATCGACCGCAAGGTCGGCTCTATCGTCCGCAAAGGTCCTGGGAATGGCTCGCTCCATTGCAGTCTATGTGGGCGCGCGCTCGCTCGCTCGCTCGAGAGAGAATGTGTGTGTGTGTGTGTGTGTGTGTGTGTGTGTGTGTGTGTGTGTGTGTGTGTGTGTGTGTGTGTGTGTGCGTGTGCGTGTGTGTGCGCGCGCGCGAGAGAGAGAGAGAGAGAGAGAGAGAGAGAGAGAGAGAGAGAGAGAGAGAGAGAGAGAGAGAGAGAGAGAGAGAGAGAGAGAGAGAGAGAGAGAGAGAGAGAGAGAGAGAGAGAGAGAGAGAGAGAGAGAGAGAGAGAGAGAGAGCACATACATTTGAAGTGCACATTAATCAGCTGGAAAGAAGCTGAAGGCCAGCACAACACAAGGGAGGGTGTTCCTACCTTTTCGCGGCTGATGGTGTTGGCTTGGCCCTTGCTGACAGGCCCAGGAGAGCGTGAGGCAGTTGCCAAAACAGGCGACGCTGTAGTGGCCGTACCGCCTCTTGCAGGCAGCTCAGTGTTCCATCCCCCTGTCAAGCTGGCAAGAACAGAGGACCATGTCTGGCGAGCACTAGCTGCCTCCTGCGCAAAGGCTCCCACAACTTCAAAGGAGGCTGCTCTGTACGCAAAAGTGCCCTTCAGACCTTGCGGACTGGCCCTTTTGTTTGTTCTGAAGTCTGGTCCGGATTTTTAATTCCTGTTCCACTCGATCTTTTCATTACCCTTTCATTGCGCCAATTAAATGCCTTGTGCGCCTTGTACGTCCCCTTTGCGCAATAAAGGCCCATTGCGCCTTTTAATAAGCCTTTCCTTAGCCCGTTTGGTTTGGGGGGGGGGAGAGCAAAGGCAGCACAAAGGGACTGGGAGACCTAAACCATATTCTTCAATTCTTTCATTTCTTTCCCAAATACAAACATGTGAGCGCTCCATCTCTGGGGCAACATGGGAGGGGCCAGCGGGATGGGAGGGGTTAACAAATTAGGACATAGAGCAAGAAGGGGCAACAGCATACCAGGGAGTGGCGGCGGGCCCATTCACTGGCAACCTCGATCGTGCCGGAGGCTCCGGCAGTTTCGGGATCAGAGTCGGAGGAGCTGGCAGAGCGGTCGGGGTGGCGCGGGCCCATACACGATGCGGGCATGCACCATGCCAGCTCCCCACTGCTGCGTCGTTTTGCCCTCGGTCTTTGGTAACACGCGCTGCACCAGAGGGCCCCATCACATCTTTTAGTAGCGCGCTCCAAAGGCAGGCGCAGAGCGCTTCCCAAATGATAGAGAGAATATTAATAACCGCGGTGTGAGAGACTCCCACTCTCAGTCAAGTGCAGGCATGCAGGCACCTCACAAGTATGCGGGAGTGCGCACGCGCACACACACACACACACACACACACACACACACACACACACACAGACACGCACACACGCATGCGCACACACAGACACACACACAAACACACACACAGACGCACAGACACACACACACACACACACTAACTCACTCAAACACACACACGCGCACACACACACACACACTCACACTCACACAAACACACACACACACACACACACACACACAAACACACGCACACTCACTCTCACACACAGACGCACAGGCAGACACACACACACACACACACTCTAACTCTCTCTCTCACACACACACACACACACACACACACACACACACACACAGACACACACACACACACACGCACGCACAGGCACAAGCCCGCACCCAGGCACAGTCCCGCATGCCCGCGCGCGCGCACACACACACACACACAGACAGACACACACACACACACACACACACACACACACACGTGGGTGCCTGCAGAGGTCGTTCTGAACAGACCCATGGCTGCAGGCTGCACACAGGCCGTGATGTGCGCACTCACCTTTTTTCGATACACACGCCTGCTTACGCTGTTCCACCAAAGGTGGGAGCACCCTGCTTAAAAAAGAGGGAGCTTGCCTGAGATTATGGGAGGCGAAGAGGAAGCGCTGGGAGGTCCAGGAAGAGGCGGCCGCAGTGGCGGAGGAGACGCGGCCCAGGCCTGCCTCCACAGCCCGCACCACGATGCTCCCACGCATGTCGCGCCGGAAGGCTTCATACCAGCTGCTCGCCATCACCTCCTCACGCAGCGCGTCCGCCGCCCCTGCCGCCAACTCCCCACACCTTACTTTCTACCTTCCTACCTGATATAACAAGGCTACACTCTCATATCTATCTCCCTCTCCCTCTCCCCCCTCCTCTCTCTCGCTGGCTAGCCCCCCTTCCACCCCCCTCTCCCCCCCTGGCTTTCCCTCTCCCTCCCCTCCCCCCCCCCGTCTGTGTGAATGTCTGTCTGTGTGTGTGTGCGCACGCGCGCGCGCATGTGTGCGTGGCTTTGTGTGCGTGTGCATGTGTGCGTGGCTCTGTGTGTGTGTGTGTGTGTGTGTGTGTGTGTGTGTGTGTGTGTGTGTGTGTGTGTGTGTGTGTGTCAGAAGTTGGCTGACAGACACATCTCGTCATCATCACGGGGTATGTTTAGCATCTGTGAATTCATGGGAGAGTACAGAGTAGAGGTGAATCATTAAGAGTACGCAGGAGAGGTGAATCAGTGTCTGAAATGAGCATTTTGAATGAGAGATTGTCTGTATCTGTGGGAAGACCTAAGAGAGGGCAGGAGGGCATGACATTTGGGGTGCATGACGGCGACACAACACTTTTCGTTGTAAAAGGCGCGGGAGGTCAATAGGCAAACCTGGGGAAATAGTGGGTACGATGTCAGAGCCGTTGATGATCGTTGTCACGTAAGGAGCGCAAGAGCGTGCCAGCTCCACCGTCATGCATGCTGGGCAGGCTATAGACAAACAAGTCGCTTCGGCAAACTCCGGCGCCATGTCTCGCAGCCTGTTCACCGAGGAGAGAGGAGACTGCAATTAGCCTTGCCTTGTAATAGCAGGTGGGGTCACATGGACCGTTAGGGGAGAGGGGAGACTTCGAATTGGCCTCGCATTGATGGATCTTGTGGATCTTCTGAGGACAATGGAGACTTTACCTTTACTTTTCATTGACCACATGATGTGGGGTCATGCAGACCGTCCGGGATGAGTGGAGACTTTATGGGTCCTGCAGTGATCACAAGATGTGGGGTCACATGGAATGTGGGGTCACATGGACCCTCCGGAAGAGGGAGAGTTTGCCAGCTTTTCACTGACCCTGGGATGTGGCGTCATGAAGACCAACAAGGAAAGTGAGGAAACTTTAGTTAGCTATGACCATAGGATGTGGGGCAAATGCGGAACATCCGTGAAAAGTTCAGACTGTCAGAAATGTTGCATTGACGACGGAATGTGGGGTCATCCGGGAAGAGGGCAGGAAGCTTCAATTAGCCTTGCCTTGAACATGGGATGTGAGTTTGTGCGGACCAAAGCCGCGACCAGAGTTCTTAAATTGACACATGTGCAAAATACTAGGACTTCAGCCATCCACTGCGCATTTATGGGGAAAAGCCACGGGAAGGGATAAGGAAGGAAGCACAGTCCATGAAGGTACACGACAGGAGGTTCAAGATACTGATCCCCCAAAGTGAACTACATGGGACATGGCAAGTGATCTCTAAGATGTCTGTAGGACTGTCTGGAGAACAAACAATACTGAATCCCTGAAGGCCACCACACAGGGGATATCATGAGGGATATAACGGATATCTATCTCAAGGTCTGTTTACAGTATATCTGATCCACCAAGGGCAACCACAGGGGATGTGACTTAGGATATGACGCGTATATCTATGGGAATGTCTGCTAACATTTCTGGTCCCCCAAAGGGCACCACTTGGACATGGCAAGGGTTGTGACGGATGATTACGGGAATGTCTGTTGTGAACAACGCCCCCTTCCCTCCCCCCGAAACCTCTGACCTTCAACAAATGCAAAAAACAGACTGCCCATGGGGGTGGGGGGAAGGGGGAGGGGTAGGAAGGAGAAACAGAAAGCAACTTTGCAGGGACTTAGGCTAGGTGAGACCAAGGGCTCAGAAAGCAGGACGGGACATGCAACTCACGCATGAAGGCAGACCAAGTTCTGCATGCATGGTTGAAACAATGGACACGAAGACAAAGGGGCTCAATCTGGTAGAGCTTACATCATTGTAAGCATGGCAGCGGTACCCCCTCCGAGGGAGTGTCCAATGATTTTGAGTGCGTAGCCCGGATTGTCTTCCAGAGCCTTCTTCAGCGCAGGTGCGGTGTGGCCTCGAATCCATCTAGCAGCTGCCAGCATGCCAAAGTGCGAAAATCCAAGAACGACTCCAGCCCCATCGACCATGTGGTGAGGACGACTTGCGCCTGTGAGGCTCGTAAACATGTCCTGCATCCCCACACAATGGTTCTCCCCTTCAGTCATGCGTTTTCTGGGGGAGAGGAGGGATCCCTTTCGAGGGGCGCAAGGAAGGGTCCGTTTTGGGGTTGAGTGGGAGAGGGAGAAGTTTTGGGGGGCCGGGGTAGTGGGGAGGCAGGGAGAGGGGGAGACCTGCTTCTATCCGTCCTTCCTTACTTTTTACTACCAGAACCTTTCATGTTGCCAGAAGGGACCTATTATCAGTATGGTGTTCTTTGCATGTCTTGCCACGCACCCAAACGCTATCCCATTGACTTTGCCGATCATATGCCAGGCAAGGGCAAAAAGTACCTTCAGAGAGTGCGTCCCACGCACAGCCAGGACAACTGTGCGCAATTGCGTGTCCCTGAGCAGCACGTAGGAAGGGCGCAGGATGCCGGAGCGGGGAACCTGGATAAATATATCGGTCTCCAGGATCCCAAGGGATTTAAACACTTTCAGCCTTGCTGCAGGCCGTCTCTCCCGCAGCGCAAGGCAGTACCGCATGTACCGCTCAATTGTGCGGAGCTCATCCTGCAGCCAACAGCCACATCAGCCTACACGACCAGCCCTCCAGACGCAATGCGATGGCCGGCATGGCCAGTAAATACTTGACCCAATCTCTGAGAAGACTTCTACTTGTGCTGGTCGTTCTTTGCTTATTTATCCTGTTCTACCTATTAATTTACTTATTTACTCATTCACACACTACATCCATTTACTGTTTGTCTATTGTGTTTTACATGTGTGTTTAATTCAAGGAGCATGTTGCCCAACTTCATCGTCTGTCCTCCCCATATCAACATCAGTTGCAGGGGATAACCGGTCCACCACAGCCTCCCTCGTCGTTGTGACATACTCCCTTTACTCAGCCCACAAGTTAACCGACACCCAAAGCAGACACTGAAGGTTGCATAACTGTCAGAATTGTGATCTCTTTACATCGCTCTTTTATGTACATGTGGGCGGACCGAATGAGCGAGAAAAGGAAGATGAGCTGTAAGTCGCCTTCAGGACCCTTCAGGCACATGCAGACTAATGCAGGCCAAAAGTGCTACAGAGTGTGTGGGTGTGGGGAATGGGGCCGACCTGTGGGGGAGGGCCTGTGCATGTGTGTATGTGTGAGTGTGTGTGTGTCTGTGTGTGTGTGTGTGTGTGTGTGTGTGTGTGTGTGTGTGTGTGTGTGTGTGTGTGTGTGTGTGTCTGTGTGTGCGTGTGTGTGTGTGTGTGTGTGTGTGGGTGGGTGCGTGAGTGTGTGTGTGTGTGTGTGTGTGTGTGTGTGTGTGTGTGTGTGTGTGGGTGGGTGGGTGCGTGCAAGTGTGTGTGTGTGTGTGTGTGTGTGTGTGTGTGTGTGCGTGTGTGTGCGCGCGCGCATGGCGGGTACGGCAGCTCCCCTCCCTTTCTTTGGGGGGGGTGGGGGGGGAAAGGGGGAACCGAGCGGTTGTGTCGAGTGTCCACAGACACATTGTATATTTGCACAGGAACTAGCATAGTCCTCCTTGCCGGGGAGGCAGGACTGGTGTCTCACCACAACTTTCAATCGCTGGGAAGGAGACAGGCCAGTCCCCACAGGGATACCAGCTCGAGCAATGTCTGCAACTGGATGATCGACGCCATCCTTCCGAGCAAGGTACGCCAGCCCTATCAACAAGTCTGCTGTGCGCCACTTTCCAAGGGTTTCCCCATACATGTACCTGTCCAAAGCACATGCGGTCGGTGTCCAAGATCCAATGGACAGGTGCATCCAATAAGTCATCTCTCTTTCCCACATTACACTCCATCATTGCAAGCCCCGCATTGTCCTTTTCACACCCATCTTAACAGCAGGTACCCCAGCTGAAGTAGAGACACAGATTATTAGAACGCATGGATTATTGTAACAAGAACAAAGCAAACCATGGGGGAAAATGTCTGTGAAGTTTGATAAAGAGTTCCACATAGGTGTACGGATTACTAATGTCCTAGCCCTTTTTTCAATGCTTTTTCTTTCCCGCATTTTTTGGCCAGATTTTTGGGTGAAAGAGCAGAAAAACATCCTGTAAAGTCCCTAATGCAATAGATGCACAGAGGCAAGTGTGTGTTCAAAATTAAAGATACTCAATCAAGCGCAGGAGGTGACACACAATGTTATCAATTTTACAGACCCCGAGATGTGAGGACATTATCAATTTGCAAGACTTGTTGAAACAGTGGGATTGCAATATCTCATTATTTGGGCCTCCAAACTACTTTAAAAATTTGACCTTTACTTCAAACAGATTACAACATTTAGAAACGCGGCTGGAGCATACAATAGACGCTGCCATTAACTATTTCAATGTTAACATTCGTGGTAAACATCTTCATCCACTTTGTATGTTCAATGACGAACTTACTTTGAATTAATGACACAACGGCATTCCTTGTATAAGCGCAGCTTCTTCGTTTAACCTAAGCACACATGGCAAAACAAGTCTGGCCAAGACGACCCTTGGAGTCTCAAGGGGGCCAGGAAGCGTTTTGGATGAAAATGTACTACTTCATATTCTGTCTAGACAGATCGGAGAAGTCTATGCAGCGCACCTGAGGGCCTCTGCAAAGAAATATAGGGCCTCGACCCAGTTATTTGGGGCCTGATGCATGCGCAAGAAATGTAAACGCTCCGACCGTGGTTCCCCATCGTCCTGCCTCGGCCCACACATGCCCAACTTGCGACTCCATAGGTACAGGGCCACCGCAGCCCCTGCTGCAGCAACTGCGGGTCCAGCAGGAACCGCCATTCCACATCACTCATGCCTCTGCATGCTGTGGGTCAGATGGAGGAATCTCCATGGCCCGTCCCCAGGCGCTCCCTTGTGTCCAGGCTGCTGTCTCTGGGATTTGTCTCTAGCTGTATTCTCTCAACCCCGTCGAGTTTGGCCTGAGCCACTCCTCGTGGGGATGACTTCCACTTCACGAGTCTTTGTTACTGCCTATCGGTCAGAATTATTCAGCTTTAGACGCCACTCAGTGGACGCCAGCATAAGCAAGACTGAACTCCAGAGGGTGGTAAAGATGTTCCCCCAGTTGCAGCCTGAGATTCACTTGGCCTCTGGCTTGCTTCGGGGTTGGAGCTTGAAGATCAGGCCCTGAGCTTCTGTTCTGGACCCAAACACACTATCTCAGTGGATTTCATTCCTGCCTTCGCAAAGGTTACACCTTGTACCGCCAACGATGTTCATGTATCTGGTGCCTGTGTGACTGTTGTAAGACAGACCGGTGAGAGAGGCGTTTGCTTGACAGACCAGACCCTAAACTAAACAAAGGATTGAACCCATCATTACACCAATTTATACTGAGCCAAAGCAGAAAGTTGGAGAGGCAGAGAATGGTAATCTATATGTCTACGCCATCTACAGCTCTAGCAGCCTCACCCAGTTAGTGCTGCGACCAAACAAAAGGACTGCACCAAGATGTATCCATATT
>KV908414.1:210649-235649 GCA_002005505.1 Botryococcus braunii
TCCGACCGTGGATTGCGCTTGTTGACCATACACTAGCAATGACAATGTGTCTGTACCAGCATGCATTCCCACTGTGGACTTTGCTTGTCTGAACCCATGAAGCCTGCATCAGGCCGTGGATTTTGCTTCCGTGGTGGACAGGGATTCAATCCGTGGTTTTTGCTGATGCACAGATACGTTTTCGATGGCAAGCCCCCCGCTCTGAAGAAGGAGGAGCTCAGTCGAAGGTGGGAGACTGTAATGGACCACCCCTCAAACGTCACTCTCTACTTAACAAACTGAATCCTGCTTCCCCCCACCCCCCCCCCCTCTCTCTCTCTCTCCTCTCTCTCTCTCTCTCTCTCTCTCTCTCTCTCTCTCTCTCTCTCTCTCTCTCTCTCTCTCTCTCTCTCTCTCTCTCTCTCTCTCTCTCTCTCCCCCCCCCGCTCACCCACATTCCTGCTTGCTTCTGCTCTTCATAGTCTTCGGCTGTTATTTGTTCGTACGCTGTCGCTTGTACATTGAAAGGTCCGAGTGTTGTTGATGCATTCCCAGGGGCCCTGTCACCCTGTGCACCAAGAGCACAGGTCCGGTAACCTCAAAGATAATGTGAAAATAGTTTGTCCTTTATCCCCTGTGTTGTGAATGTCAAAACCCTACGGTAAGCTACGGAGTTGTTGTCCATCGCTCTCTCTTGGGAATTTAAAGGAAAAGTGAAATATATCAGTCTCAGGCCCTGATTTAGTAAAAAGTTAACAGGACTCTTCAGCAGTTGGCAGACATGGGGTCTGCGGTGTGGGTCCCTGATTTGACACTGGACCTCTGTTGCTTTTCAGCTATGGGTCCTGGGTTTCAATAGTGGTGCTGATGAATAAACTGTGCCCAATTACTGTACATGCAGAAGGGGAGGCTTTGAATTTTGATCATTTTCCGAAATTCTGGCTGCCCTTCATGTTGTACTCCCTGCGCTAGTGTCAACCAATTAGATCCCCAACATTGGGAATTTAAAAACACTTGACAACGCTCATTGTTCAACCTCTTGGTGACTCTGAACCATCTCACGCATACTGAAAGCCCGAGCCTCACGACTGCTAAGCTGGAAGATGGTATCATGGTTCTCATCCCCGCTGGTGTTCCCGATACCTCCAGTTTTGTTGGTACCCAATTAACTTCCACACATCTACCGTCTAAGCAACACTTTTTGTTGGTTGGGGGGGGGGGGGGGCGCTCTAAAAGAACCTAATTATGATTGTAGCAATGGACCCATAACAACGAAACACGGAATCATATTAACTACAACTACAAATGATAACGTTGCCGCGTCGGGAGAGCGGCTTGGTTGAGCAGGCTTCATGGAGAGGGCTTCATGGCAATTCTTTCTTTCCTTCTTTCCGTAATTTTTTCTTTCTTCATGCCCCTATTGAGTAGGCTGCATGGAGAGTGTTAAGTAGGAGGATGTACTTGCTGAGTGAATGAAGGTGCGTGCAGGTCCGAGCGGAAGGCAGATGCTACAGAGGCTCTGGAAAACGCCAGAGATGTATGTCCACCTTCAAGTCGCCCCCCGTCTTCCCCCCCCCCCTCGCCGCACCGCTGAGCAATCTGCCTCACGTTTTACTTTTTATCATCCTCCTCCCTCTCCCCCCCCGTCTCCTCCTGCCCAAGACAAGATGTCCAAACGACTACAACCCCCCCCCCTTCTCTCTCTCTCTCTCTCTCTCTCTCTCTCTCTCTCTCTCTCTCTCTTTCTCTCTCTCTCTCTCTCTCTCTCTCTCTCTCTCTCTCTCTCTCTCTCTCTCTCTCTCTCTCTCTCTCTCTCTCTCTCTCTCCTCCCCCGCCCCTCTGCGTGTGTGCGTGTGCATGCGCGCCCCTCCCTCTTTCTCAGACATGTCCGCATGTGGAGTGCGTGGTAAGTGTAGCGATGGGCGCGAGCCAGGGGAGTGGTTGGGGGAGGGCAGGGCGGCGATGAGGCCGACATTGCCAAGTACAGCAAACGCACTGTGAGAGTGACGCAGCAGCACAACGATGAGTGCAAGCGCCTTCTCAAGCTGATGGGAGTCCCCTATGTGGAGGTCGACCCCGTCTTCTTTCCCTGCCAAGCCCACCTTTCTTATCCCTTAGCAAAGCCTCCTCTTGTTCCTTTGCAAGCCTGGCCCGTTGTTGTTGTTTTTTTTTTTTTTTTTTTTTTTTTTTTTTTTTTTTTTTTTTTTTTTTTTTTTTTTTTTTTTTTTTTTTTTTTTTTTTTTTTTTTTTTTTTTTTTTTTTTTTTTTTTTTTTTTTTTTTTTTTTTTTTCTTCCTTCCTCCTCCTGATTGCTCCGTCTGTCCTGTAACCCCTGCTACGTGGCTCTTCTTTCGTGGCACATGCCAGGTCTCCCATTTAACGCCCCTCTCTTCTGCCTTATAACGCCTGCCACATCTGCGTGCGAAATTTGTCACGTCTCCTTGTGGGACGTGCGACATCATCTATGTGAACCCTCTCCATGTGAATCTGGCCATCTCGTTCTTGGATTTGATGTGAGGCACAAGACGACATGTAGTTTTGAATCTCACGCTTTTTTTGCGAACCATGCCAGTTCTACCCTGTCACCTCTGCGAGGTCTTCTTCCCTGCAGAACCTGCCGTGTTTTCGCAGTGAAGCTTGCCCAGTCGTCCTCCTGAAACCTGCCACTCGTTTCAAGCCATGTTCCATTTGTTGGTGCCGCAATTGTGGGATTGTGCTCTGCCAACTAGCCTTCACTTCCCAACGTCGCCCTCTCCTTCCCTGGCCATCTAATTGCCCTGGCCCTTCCACGCACTGCTCGTAGTCCGTCATTACACCCCCCCCCCCCAAAAAAAAAGATAAAGAAGGAAGACTAGACCAAACTCCCCAAGTCCCCCCAACCAACACACACACACACACACACACACACACACACACACACACACACACACACACACACACACACACACACACAGGAGAGAGAGGGGGGGGAGAGGGAGAGAGAGAGAGAGAGAGAGAGAGAGAGAGAGAGAGAGAGAGAGAGAGAGAGAGAGAGAGAGAGAGAGAGAGAGAGAGGAAGGGACACAGAGAAGGGGGGGGGGCGTGCAAGCGCAGGGACAACAACGAAAAAGGATGAAGACGGCCTGTAGGCAGTAACGACTTCTCTCGAAGCAGCAATGTGTCAGCTTGCTCCAACAGTGGTGGGGGCTGTTGGGTTGACAGGCACCCTCCGAGGCGGAAGCCCAATGTGCGGCAATGTGCAAGGAGGGCCTGGTGGGGACGCTCCTCCACTTTCAGCCCTTCTCCCTCTCATTGCCACGTGGCTCCATTGCTCCTTTCTGTTCACAGTTGCTTCTTTCCTTAAGGATTCTGGGTTGTCTCCCACTGCTGTGCCTGTTTCAATGTTGTTTATTTCGTGTAGGATGCTGGTTTGTCTTCCAGTGCTGTGGCTGTTCAGTTTTGTTTTGTCCGTCTTTAACAACATTGGGTTTTGTGCATTGTGGCTTTTGGTGCCAACCAACCCAACCAGCAATATTGTTTGGTTTTTGTGTGTGTATACAACAGCAGTAGTCTCCTGTACAAGGTTGGTTTGTGTGCTTGTGCTGTGGCTGGTAGAGTGTTGTTGTTTTGTCCTTGAACATGTGTTTGTTCTGTAGAGCGTTGGTTTGGCCTTTAGAAGATTGGTTTGATTATATCTTGTTGGCTTGTCCTTTAGAGCATCAGTTTGTCATTGTAAAGCATTGGTTACTTGTTCTTTAGAAAATTTGTTAGTCCCACAGAATACTGGGTTGTTCTTGCGAACATTGGTTCATATTTTAAAAACAAGATTCTGTCCTTAACTGCATTAGTGTGTTCTTAAGAAACCTATTTGGTCCCTTTGAGCATTGCTTTTTTTGCTTCCCAAAATTGGGCTGTTTCTCATAGTATTGGTTTGCCAGTGTGATGCTAGCCCCACTGTCTTGGCCTTCTGGAGGTTGTCCCCCCTTTCCCAATACTCAGCAAGCTTGTGCACTGCTAAAAAACCACACGACATCCTTGCATTTGTGCTCGTCTAGGTGTTGCCACCTAGACGAGTACATGTCATGTGTGAATTATATTAGATCATGACATTTGCACCTCTCTGCTCTCCCCCCCACCCCCACCCCCCCCCCACACACACACACACACACGCACACCCCCCCCCCCCCCCCCACACACACACACACACACACACACACACACACACACGCACGCACGCACACACGCATACGCACGCACGCATGCATGCACACAGTGGCGTGGCTTATATGCACCCATACGGGTTGCCCCAGTAGGGGTGCAACGCACCTTGTGTCCATAGCCCTAGTCCTGAAACCCTGATTCTGTATGACCCTTGAAGAACCCAGGGTCTCCCCCAAGTTTGCGTGCTTGACTTTATGAACCCAAGGTCTCCCACTTTTGGAGGTTTGACTTGGGACACTCGAGGGTAAAAGCCCTGGGCCGTTGCATGAAGGGGTGGGCTGGGGCCGCGGGGGATCGAGGTGATCAGCCCTCACACTCTCCCCCCTGGGGGTTGTGCGGTCCTCGAAGGACATCCCTGTTGTTACTGTCTGCCCTGATTTCTAAATCCCTTACGTTGAAAACACTGATTCGGGTGGACCCCTGAGAGTCTAAGGGCTCCCTGGTGTAGAGATTCGACTTGGAAACCCTAAAAGGCTCCCCAGGCTTGGGGGTTTGACTTGGAAGACTTAAGGCCCCACAAGCTTGGAGGTTTGACTTGGAAAAAATGAGGTTAAAAATGGCCTAGCCGTTGGCTTGAAGTGGTGGGCTGGGGCCCTTAGGTGTATGCCATAGCGTCGGAGGACATGGACAGCCTCACCTTTGCCACGCCACGCCTTGTTCGGAATATGATGACTCCGACCACCGCCAAGGTGCCGATATATGAGTACGAGTATGACAAGGTATGTCCTCTCCGTGACAACTTCATATCAGTGCCTTGTTGGGCTAACAACTCCCTCAGGCTGGCTCTCCCCCTCGGTAAGAGGTGCCCTGGAGAGTTGAAGTTGCCCCTCAGTTCGATTCTTGGTCCTTGCATCTCCAGTGTTTAGCAATGATTTTCAATGTGGGTGTGCGCTTGACCGTGAAGGAAATGATAACGTTATTTGGGAGGTTGGAAAAAGGACCGAGTCGCACCCTTGCCCTGTCTACCCCAGCCCCCCCCCCCCCTCCCATTTCCCCACCACGTACCCCTTCTCCTCCCCACCCCCCCCCTCTCTCTCTCTATCTCTATCTCTCTCACTCTCTCTCTCTCTCTCTCTCTCTCTCTCTCTCTCTCTCTCTCTCTCTCTCTCTCTCTCTCTCTCTCTCTCTCTCACACACACACACACACACACACACACACACACACACACACACACACACACAGAGAGAGACAGGTGAAGAGCTGAGGCCTTGCTTTGGATGTGACTAAGCAGGGCACCTGATGAACAATGCAGGTGTTGGAGGGGCTGGGAATCAGCTCAGAGCAGTTCATTGATGTCTGCATCTTGTGCGGCTGCGACTACTGCGGAACTATCCGAGGTCTCCCTCCCTCACCCTCCGCCCCCCCCCCCCACCCGCCCCCGTGGCTCCCGCCTTTTCAGTGTCGGTGTGATCGAAACTCTGCAATGTTCCTGCACTCACGTCTATCCCTCCCTTATGCACCCACAAGGGCGCTGCAGCTGGTGTAAAAAATGAAGTATTAAAACAATCACGGGGCACTGATGTGAATTGAGCCCCGGCCTGGGTGCAGGCATTGGGCCCACAAGGGCGCTGCAGCTGGTACAAAAGTACGGGAGTCTAGAAAAAGTGCTGCAGGAGGGGATTGACGCCTCCAAGTATAGCCTTCCAGAGCCCTTCCCATACGACGAGGCTCGCCAACTGTTCCGAGGCAAGCCTGCTCATCCTACTTTCCTCCTGTTGCCGTACACTTTTGTATTTCACCCCTGTCTATCGACCCTTCATGCCATAGGAGGGTCCTGGCCTACTTAAAGTTCTCGCCCCCCCCCCTTGTTCTCTCCCTCTCCCCCTTTTTCTCGCCCTCGCCTCTCTCTCTCTCTCTCTCTCTCTCTCTCTCTCTCTCTCTCTCTCTCTCTCTCTCTCTCTCTCTCTCTCTCTCTCTCTCTCCTCTCTCTCTGTGTGTGTGTGTGTGTGTGTGTGTGTGTGTGTGTGTGTTTGTGTCTGTGTCTGTGTCTGTGTCTGTGTCTGTGTGTTGGGGGGGGGGGGTGTCTTGCAAGCGGATTTGTCCTTTGTTTTCATTTCCCTTCAAGTTTTGTGTCATGTGCTGAGCATCCGTCAAGAATGAGGGTCAGATGGTGAGGCCAGAAGGGGTTGTGGGAGCAGAGCCGGAGGTCCTCGCGGGGAGTGCTCTGCCTCAAATCAAGTGGGGCAACCCGGACATAGAGGGGATAGTGGACTTCCTAGTGCGCGAGAAAAGCTTCAACGAGGACCGCGTCCGGAAGACTGTTGAGCGCATCACGTCCTCTAAAAACAAGTCGACACAAGGTGGGTTCTGCGTGGCCTCGTGCTGCTGAACTTGCAGGTCTCGTTCACAATTAATACATGTTTCTGGCCGCCAGCCATTTATCCGTACCTATCCACCATCCATCCATCCGTACCTGACCACCACCAATCCATCCGTACCTGTCCACCATCCATATGTCTATACCTAACTACAAGCCATCCATCCGTACCTACCCACCATCCATCCATCCGTAACTGACCACCACCAATCCATCTGTACCTATCCACGGTCCATCCATCTATACCTAACTACAAGCCATCCATCCGTACCTATCCACCGTCGATCCATCCATACCTGACCACCATTCATCCTTCAGTACCTGATCACCATCCATCCATCGGTACCTGATCACCATCCATCCATCGGTACCTGATCACCATCCATCCGTCCGTACCCGATCACCAACCATCCTTCCGTATTTGATCAGCATCCATCCTTCTGTACCTGATCACCACCCATCCATCCATACTTGAGCACCATCCATGCATGTGCAGGGCGGCTGGAGTCGTTCTTTGGCCCGGTCTCTGTGAAGTCGTCTACAAAGAGGAAGGAACCTGAGAAGCCTTCCAAAGGAAGCAAACCGGCAGCCAAGAAGGGGGGCCTGGGCGTCAAGAAGAAGTAGCTGCTTCCTTCAGAATTGCCAAGGAAGGGGCGGCTTCGGCCGTCAAGAAGGAGTAGCTCCTTCCTTAAGATTTGGCAACTTCTTCTCTAAGCATTGGCAACAAGGGCGACCTGTGCCAGGACGGGGTGCTGTAGCTGGAATTCGCAAAGTTATCGTTAACAAGTGCCAACAAGGGGGGCATAGGCGTCAGGAAGAAGCACCTGCTTCCTCGAGAATTGGCAAAGTCTTTCTTTTGTAAGTGCCAAGGAAAGCGGTCTGAGGTGTCAACAATAAGCATCTGCTTCCTTGAGAGCTGGAAATTCTTAAGGAACAAGAATTAGCAACGGGCAGCCTGGGCCTCAAGAAGTAGCTGGCTGGAACAGGAAGACTCTGTCCCAGGAGTCGTGCCAGCACCGCCTGCAGGGGGTGTGCTTGTTCACAAGTGGCCACAGAAGCAGTGTCGTTCATCTGCCGGCCTAAGGGAGCGCTTTGCACGCTGGCAGCGTGGCTTAAATGCCTGCCCGAAGGAGTTCCTCACGCAGGCAGCTTGACGTACATGTCTGCGTGTGGGAACTTCCGATGCAGGCAGTGTGCTGTACATGCCTGTCTAACTTAGCTTCGCACGTGTGTGTCACAAGCCTGCCTGAAGGAGCTTCATGCAGGGTGTGTGCTTGACATGCCTGTCTAACGGAGCTTTGCACATGTGGTTCAGATGCCTGCCGAAAGGAGCTTAGCATGCAGGCAGTGTGGCTTATCTGCCTGCCTAACGGAGCTTCGCACGTGACGTTCACATGCTTGCCAACCGGCACTTTGCTTGCAGGCAGTGTGGTTCATATGCTTGTACAGGCAGGGTGGTTTATAAGCGTGTATGGCATGGTGGTTCATATAGTTGTACAGGCAGGGTGGTTGATATGCCTGTACAGGCAGGGTGGTTGATATGCCTGTACAGGCAGGGTGGTTGATATGCCTGTACAGGCAGGGTGGTTGATATTCCTGTACAGGCAGGGTGGTTCGTATGCCTGTACAGGCAGGCTGGTTTCTATGCCTGTACATGCAGGCTGGTTCGTATGCCTGTACGGGCAAGCTGGTTCGTATGCTTGTACAGGTAAGCTGGTTCGTATGCCTGTACAGGCAGGGTGGTTCGTATGCCTGTACAGGCAAGCTGGTTCATATGCCTGTACAGGCAAGCTGGTTCGTATGTCTGTACAGGCAGGGTGGTTGGTATGCCATGGCATGTCCAAGGGAGCTTCGCACGCAGGCAGCAGGCTTCAAAAGCCAACATACCAGAGCGGCGTACCCAGCTAGTTGCTTCAGATGCGTTCCAGGGGACCGTGTGCCAAAGGGGATCGCGGAGGAAGGGCCGAGCCCCTCCGCCCCCCCCCCCCCTCTTGTTTCTTTCTTTTGTTTTCCCCTTTTTGTTTCTTTCGGTTTTTTTGGGGGGGGGGGGTGGGCGGGGGGGCTCCCCCGCTAGCAGCGGTTTCTTCAAGCAGAAGTTTGGCTAGGCTCTAGTGGTTGGTTGAACTCTACTAACTAGAGCCTGGTGTGCTCTGGGATGGCTGGCCGCCCATCCAATGGGCATGACAAATTCATTCGCTTGCGGTTGCTCGGGCACACTGCATGGCCCTCCTCAACAAGGTGGATGCCTGCCGGCAGGCCTGCGCTCTCTTCGGGTAGAAGGTCTTCATGCTGTGGATATCCCTCATGCATTCGTGCAAGGCATGCCCAGCATACTGGCTGCATAGGCGCGGATGCACTTAATCTGTTGCGCAGCTAGCTCTGGTATACTGTACTGCCCCCTCTGGCCTTCGCGGGCTAAACACGTTGCGATGTGCTATCCACTGCATGCAGGTAGAGCTGCAGCCGGTGGTCGTGACTCATTCACAAATCATATGCGAATTCTGTGCAGTGCAGTGTTACGCAGTAATAGCGGAACTGTGGGGAAAGGCCCAATCATAGGGGTTTGTCTGCAGGGACTCATTAATAGAGGAATTGGGCACAGAGACTCGTTCATGGGGAAGATGTGCGCAGAGCCTCAATGCTAGGGGATTGCGCACGGAGACTCAATCCTTGGGGAACTATGCACAGAGACTCAACCATTGGGCAATTGTGCGCAGAGACTCAGCCATAGGGGGAGTTGTGCGCGGAGAGCAATAAGAACAGCCATTACTTTTAAGTCAGAAAAATGGAGTAGATCCAACTCAACTTCCCCAGGCTTAATTCGCACGTTTGCATTACCATTGAACCTGAGAGCCTCAACACTCTATTGGATGAATATGACCAGCTGTCGCAGAGGTCTTGCTGCGGGTTCTCATGATGTTGCCTTTGAGATAAATGATTGATTCCACATTTGCTCTGGAATATGTCGATAACGATGGTTGAATGAAGCAACGGATGAAGTCAATCCTTCCATTATTCTAGCCTGAACCTTGTATGGACCCCACAACAACGGAATTTGTTATTCCAATTGTGCTCGACAGTGTTGTGGTAGTTGACAGTGGAGCATTCAGTACATCATTCACAGCGTTGACAGTACTGTTGTGCTTTTGTTACACATATACTGGAACTACCTTTTTGGCATGGCTTTGTAAAGTTTATGGCACAAGAAGTACTCCGCGGTGAAGGGCATTTTTTACATGTCATGATGTGTTATGTTGATTAATGACCTTGTCTCGAAGTATGTCGAACATGCCCACATATATATTTAAACAAGCAGTAAATTGAGCACGAAGGGCTGCTGTGAACAATGCATGGGCAAAGACGTGCACGAAAGCCCCAGCTGGATCCTCTGCAGGGACAGAAAGAGGAGAGTTCCTCAGGCTGTATTCCTCCTTCGTAAAGGAAAAGTGAAATATATCAGTCTCAGGCCCCTATGCCCACGTATCGACATCCGAATGGCCGTAAGTGCAGATAGTGCAGAATAATAGTAATAATAAGTAAGAAAGTAGGTGCAGTAATAAGTAAGAAAGTAAGTGCAGAATTAGTAATAATTATAATAACAACCATGATAATAATAACAATAATAATAATGATATCGGTAGTTATTGTTATAATAATAGTAACAATAATAATGATAATAATGATACCGGTAGTTATTGTTATAGTAATAGTAACAATAATAATGATAATAATAATAATAACAACAACAACAATAATAATAATAGTAGTAGTTAGTAATAATAATAACAACAACAACAACAACAATAATAATAATAATAATAATAATAATAATAATAATAATAATAATAATAATAATAGTAATAATAATGGTAATGGTAATAATAATAATAATAATAATGGTAATGGTAATAATAATAATAATGTTATTATAAACTACAGCCCTACAACAGTTATCAATTATCGTTACGCTTTAGGGACTGGTTAGTGAATTCTCTCTTTCTCTCTGTTGATATTACTCCCCCCCCCTCTCCCTCTCTCTAGATCTCTCTCTCTCTCTCTCTCTCTCTCTCTCTCTCTCTTCTCTCTCTCTCTCTCTCTCTCTCTCTCTCTCTCTCTCTCTCTCTCTCTCTCTCTCTCTCTCTCTCTCTCTCTCTCTCTCTCTCTGTCTCTCCCCCCCCTCCCCCTCTCTCTCTCACACTCTCTCTCTCTCTCTCTCTCTCCTCTCTCTCTCTCTCTCTCTCTCTCTCTCTCTCTCTCTCCCCCCCTCTCTCTCTCTCTCTCTCTCTCTCTCTCTCTCTCTGTCTCTTTCTAAATCAGCAGTTCACTGCTTCCCCCTTGGCTTCCAAGCCTATCAACATTACACACCTGTTCAGAATACTACTCTACGAACCTGGATTCAATTTCCACTCTCTGGCATACATATACACCAAACTGCAGCCTTACAAAAGTTATCAATTATCGTTATGCTTTACGACTGTTTAGTGAATTCTCTCTTTCTTTTTGTGGATATTCTTCCCCCCCTCCCCCCCCCCCCTCTCTCTCTCCCTCTCTCTCTCTCTCTCTCTCTCTCTCTCTCTCTCTCTCTCTCTCTCTCTCTCTCTCTCTCTCTCTCTCTCTCTCTCTCTCTCTCTCTCTCTCTCTCCCCCCCTCCCCTCCCTCTCTCTCCCCTCTCTCACTCTAAATCAGGAGTTCACTGCTTCCCCCTGGGATCCCAAGCTTTAAACTTGACACACCTGTTCAGAGTACTATTCTATGAACCTCAATTCCATTTCTTGCAAGTGCCCAATTGGCCATATGGGGGTATTTGAGTCGTGGGGATAGTTAAGGGAGGGGCCCTCAGGAGGACCCCGGCCCGGGAGGACTCGGATGACGTCCGGGTGCAGGTTCTCTCCCAGGATCTGAAACAGAAATTTCCTAGGGTCTACAACCAGGTGGTGATTGTCTAGATTCCGAATCCCAGTTCCAACTATGCAGCAGTCCACCGTTGCTGTACTTAACGTCCTACCTTTATTAAGAGAGTCTACGGTATTGTCTGACGGTCAGACTGTGACCTTTGACAACTTTGTACCTTTCCACTGTGACCAATGGAGAAGCGGGTCGTGGTCCTGAGAGCTCTACAGCTGCACCACATGAAGTACAGCAGTCGTGGGAGTTTAGGGCTCTCGCCCCCATCTTCCTTTTCCTATGACGTACAGCAGTTCTTGAGGAGGACATTCTATAGCAAGCGCGCTCTCCTTTTCCAAACGTACGCTTTCTTTCCTTCGCGCGTAGTTGTGACGCGCGTTGTTGTGCCTGGGTCGGCTTTGGAAGAACTTTACCCGAGGCCACGCTGGCAATTTTGGGACACCACATCGTACTAGCTGTACTGCGATGTGGTGAGGGTCGAGAGGCGACGGCAGCAGTGCCATTTGAACTTCCTAGTCCAGAAGGTCAGCATCATCTAGACTTCTGTTGCTGTTATTTGCAGCAGGGTTAGACATCACCTTTTCAACAGCATATCCAGGAGTATTTGGGCTGACATTATGGCGCAGGATCTGCTTATAGGCGTGCCAGAGTCTTCTATCGAAGCCGCCCCGCACCATGAGGTCGTACAGACCGGAAAGAAAGCTGGAAAGAAATCTGCAGATGAAAAGCCTTCTGGAAAGAGTCGAGCCCAACAGGGAGCACAGAACAGGCGAAGACGACAGCGAAAACAGGAGAACAGTTGGACCTCGTACGTTAGCCTTGTAACGTGCAACAACCGAGTGACCCCACATCTACCACGTTGACACTATTTGTTTTGTAGCTACTACACCTCTGGGTGCTATAGCAGATGTTGCCTGACATTGCTTCCGTCGGAAAGGTTCACGCTTGTCGTGTGGTTGTGCTTTTCGCACGTTCTGGAGACTTTGGAGGATCTTCCTAGACTATCACTGGATTAATTAAAACGTATTATCACAGTATGCGTGTGCGCTTTAGAACCTTTGTCGAGCACATCAACCTGGTACGCGAATGAAAAGCGTCGGTCCACGTCCCACAGGAAGACCATACTTTCGTGTTTCACGAACAAACCCCTACAGTATGAGTCCAATCCACGGGTATTATCTGTTTGTAATGCTTCTGGCGAGGGTTTTCGAATGAAGGTCCCAGTTAAATGTGCCTTACCGAACAGATAAACGTTGCAGCGGTTTCAACCGATTTTCTTTCTTGCAGGAATGGATCTATGGACGAGAGCTCAACTACATGGCTTGAAGGTGCCATAAAGGTGGTTCAAGGGGTGCTTGTCACGGTGTTGCCTTGGGTGAAAGTTGATATCCGAGAGTCTTTTCGACCTTCCGAAGGCATGGCGCCATCGTTCATCTGGAGGGTTGGCAGCCGAACTTTAGAGAAATTCCATCTAATCCGGAGCAGATCTACTCATTTTCTCGCGGGGTTTGTGCCAAATCGTTTGAATGTTCACTGCATCAGCCGATCCATAACAACCGGATTTGGAAATAACGTGCAAAAGATCTGCTTTATTATTGTTTCAGGGGTTCCAGGTCCGATGTGCTTACTGTTATATAGAGCACAGCTGTGGGCTCTTGTGAAGAGTTTCAGTTTTCTCTTGGTATGACTTTGGATCTGTGCACAGGCTTCTGCACTGAGTGTGTTCTAAGCTCATACAATCTCTAATCATTTCGTCAGTTCGACATGAAACCTGAGCTTGTACACTGTGCCATGGTTCAGGTGTCTTCAAACAGCAATGTCAAAGCTGTGGCAGGAAAATTGGCCCACTCATCACGGACTGGCGAGCCACCCATTATTCTGGCAATTGGACACACTTGTTTGAATACTGCTGTTAAGGTAAGAGCATGCAGGCTGCTCAAGCATGGGCCACCAATGCAAACATGTAATATTTGTTTCAAATCTGTGTGGCAACTCGTATATACATGCACAGTCTGGACTCAGTCAGTCCATCTGCAAACCACTTGACTTGCATTTGGCCTCAAAACGGAAAACTGGGTATGTTAATCCTGCCATTTTTCGTAGAATCTTCTTTGTTGTCATTGAAAATCTCTTATGTACTGGTTTTGAAGCTGGCTGTCTCAGTCATGACCAGCAAGCATGTATTCCATGGACGTGCAATGGTTTTTGTTGTAGTTACCGTAATGTAGCCTTCTTGCTGGTAGATTAGGATGATTCATGGATTAAACAAATTACACGTGTACTTCCACCATTGTTTTTGCAGGCAGTTGCAATTGCAAGAAACTATGTCAGAGAAAAGCCTTCAGCTGAGAATATCTCTGACGTGGCAACATTTGATATTGTTTGCCAGCCAGCCTTCAGAAAAAGTGAAACTGGTGTTCATGGCAGGTAAGGTCTTGTTATGAAGCCCTTAGATGCAGGGTGTCTTGTGGGGCAGAACCAGCTGAGCCGCAGAAGACTGCGCCCGCTTGTGGCACGGTTTCGAATTCTGGCATTTGTCTCTGTACCCCCCGATGGTTTGCTAATATTAGGATTGAAGGTCGGTGATTTTGAGAAATAAGGGCATCAACATTAGGACAGCACGTCTAAAAATTGGAAAAATGTCAAATTTAAAGCTTGTAATTGAGACTTAAGATAGAAGTTTAGGATCGAATTTTGTTTTTTGGCCTTAACTTACAACAAGCTTGACAACCTAACTTATGACAACCTTATATTGAAGTTTCTGTCTTTTGTAAGCAATTCCTGAAAGCCAACAACCTCTTGTTTAGGAGGAACCACAGTTGCTGTGGTCATCGTACATGTACATTTACAACGATTTCTAAAATTTCTGGGCATTTGACGTTCCTGCGGTAACCTGGTCAGTGGTCGCCTTATATTGAAGTTTCTGTCTTTTGTAAGCAATTCCTGAAAGCCAACAACCTCTGGCTTAGGAGGAACCACAGTTGCTGTGGTCATCGTACATATACATTTACAACGATTTTTAAAATTTCCGGGCATTTAACGTTCCTGCGGTAACCTGGTCAGTGGTCGCTTGTTGAAGTGCAAGTTTGCGGTTGCTCATAAAATTGGTATTGAAGCACCGTCTGACAATTCATTCACACCTGCCATAAAACCAATCGCAGGCATGGTTTGAAGCATGGAATGCAGCAGTATGACGTGCAGCTGCCTTTGTAGTATCTAGTATCTCAGACCTGTTCTTGTGAAGTTTGCCTCGACCCCATAGACTGTGATTATTCTTTCTTAGTTTGATAGCGTTTGGAGCCTTAACTTACATAGTTGGCATGGGGTTGTTCACAGGCCCAAAGGAGCCTGCTTGGCCCTATACCTTTTCAAAAGACAGTCAAATGGGAAGGAAGCACCCCAGGAGGTAAGCCGTCTGTCTTTTTAGTATGTATTTGCAGCTGTGTAATTGGCGCAGCAGTTTGCTTTGTTTGGCAAGCTTGTTGATGAGCTGTTCACTTGATGTGTTGTTGGTACGTTGGTCTTGCCATGGAAGGTATGACTGCAGTCCATGATGACCTTGGAAGTGCAATTATGAAGGCTTGAAGCATCCTACTTATTCCACTTTTGGCATTTAAGGTCTTGCCGATCTAATTGTCATGGTTTGAAGGAGCTACAATTGCGTAAGATTAAGTAGACATTGACCGGGAGCCTACAGAGGCATAACAGGAGTGCTCTAAGTCAAGTGGTGTGGACATCTGAATCATCTCGTGGGGTGGGGGGGGGGGGTCAGGACATTGCTGATTTGACAGTGGGAAGTGGAAGCGACCCAACAACTGTGGCTGGGGCTCTTGCGGCACGGGTAATATTTTCTTGCCACAAGGGCTGAGAACTTTCTTGCACGGAGTAACGTCTAAAACTATTGTATGTTTGGTTCTGTTAAAGATCAGTTTTGCCCTGGTTTCCAGTGTCACACTATTTTAAGTCTGGGTTGTGTAAAATTGGCATCCGCTTATGCTAAAATGGCAATATTTTCGTTGTTGACAGAGCTCCACCTTCTGCAAGTGTGTTCTTAGGCCCAGATTGATTTACCCAGATGGTCCGTGCTTTAAGAATTGAATGCATTGATCTGTGCTTATGCTTGTGTACCATGGTGAGGGAAGGTAAGATGTTAACACATAGAACCAATTTCCAATTCTGGCTTATCAACCAAATCTTCATTGCTTAGCTCAATGCGACAGTGTGTTTACACATTACTCTTCTGCAGGTACGAGAGAGCAAGCCGGTTTGCTTAACTGCCATTGGTGTTGATGCTGTGGCAAATGCAATCCGTGCTGTTTGCCATGCACGAATGTATCTGGAGGTAAGAAGAGCATGGCATGTGGAGCCCTGTGGAGAAGTTTTTGTTAACGACGATCGTGGTGCCACCTCAAGAAAAAGGGTTGCTTTTAAAATTTATGTGAAAAAGCAGGTCTACCTTGCAGGGATGACAGTGACGAGTAGTTGAGGAGATTGGTGGGGAAGATGAACAAGAAAAGAGTGTTATCACCAATTGCTAGTCTTTTTCATGAATGGAATCACAGAAATGAGGCTGTGAGAAAGCAGTTGCTCATTGTACAGATGCCACTTGTACTTGCAAACCCATTCCTTTGTTGTGACAGAGCTCTTTTGGGTGGGAATCACCAAAGTGAATTTTTCTCGATTGTAACAGAGCCTGAAGATAAATCATTTCAGAGGCAAACAGGGGAAGTGTAGATTCGGTGCCGTGCACCATGCCACTTAACATCATAATTGTTTATTGCTGTGCGACTGGCATTCATGCTGATTTGCTTGCCCCATTTTCCTCTCGTGATGATGCTGTATGCTTTTGAAATCAATTATAATTACTTTCTTGCATCGAGGCAAGCATACGTTTATGGGACCGTTTTTGTGCAGGATGACAATGTTGATATTCTGGCACGTCCACAGTTTATTCAAGTCTCCAAGGACACACTTACTCTGAGTGCCATTCGCATCTATATCGGCGTTGAATCGAAGGTCTCGTCAGAACCAGATGAGTCGTGATTTTTCAGATCATCTGAAGGATGACTTTCGAGGATTGTGCAGAAAGGGGACTGTTTTTGATGGAATCTGTAACATCCTCCCTGGTTCCTGTGGAAAAGAGTGGAGAAGAAAGTGATGTAAATTTTGACAAGTTCTTCCGTTGGCAGAGATGAGCAGCTCATCTGGTGAGTCCTATGTTGGCAAGGCCCCTCCTGATCGATGAAACCCTTTAAGTTTGGATGCATTTCAAGATGCCCAGCAAGAACTTTGCTGGTTCGATCACATGTGTTCCTTGGAGCGAAGGTGCATTAAACAATGGCTTGGAAACAATCGTCTCCAAGCCATTGTTTAATGCACCTTCGCTCCAAGATGAAAGACAGACAAGTAGTGGAAGTTACCTGGATGGTTATTTGTCCTCTTTGTGAGATTGTACTTTCTCGAGCGGCAAATTTTACAGAAGTGAGCAACGAATGGGCTGTACGACTCTGAAGCGAAAGAGTAAGAGTCCAGCCACAGTATTTGAGGGGTCTAGGCAAAAACCTACCTAGTTTTATGTGATAGACCCTGTGCACGCAGAGGGAATTAATTGTGAGGAGTAGAGTCAGGCTGGAGATTAAGCCTGCTACGAGTGGTTCGTGAAGTTACAATACACTGTATAATGCATTTCCTAATAAGAAAACGCCAGAAAGTCGGGTTCTTGGAGGTAAGATGCTTCAAGGACAGGATGGTTTTGGCTTCAGAGACACAATAATTCAAGTGTTCTTCAAGGGTGTTACAGTGAGTGGAACGCGCTGCTCTTGTACCAATCCTTTGGCACAAAAGCAAGTGGATCCCCTGGCATCACCCTGTCGGGAGATGGCATATCTAGCCTAGCCACCTCGGTCAGTTCAAAGTGAAGCGAGAATATGTCAGATATAATTCTACTTCATTAGTGGGGTTTGTTATTACTGGGATAAACATTTTTGCTGTGCTATGGTGCAATTTTTGCCGTCATGTGACCAGACACAATGCCCCTGCTTATGAATGCAAAGAGCTTGCGTTGATGTGAGGCGATGTTAAGGCTTCAGCGCCAGTCTGGTGCAGTGGTTTTATGGGTTATCAAGAAGACTGGTATTGTGAGGGGTCGAAGACGTGAATGAGCAGGCTCTCGTACATTCATTCTTACACACGAGATATGATCTGGTGACACGTACGTAATGCCTTAAAAGCCGAGTTTGCTGATAGCCATGGCGGGTACTTGAAGTTATCTTCAAAGACTAAAGCTTTGCGTTACCAAGCACACTGCAACCGGCATGGGTGAGAGTCTTAATTCATGATCTGGTCCCGAAAATGCCTGCCCGCACCACAAGAGGCACAAGAGTTCTCGAACCTGAGACTACTGGATTTGAGGACCAATGCAAAGTGAGTGAAGTCTCTGTGATGCCATGAGAACATGCAGGGTTGTTGGGAAGTGCCACGCATCCATTTTTAGCATAGTCAACCTCTGTGCTTTCTATGGCATTCTTGTCTTTGACATCTGTGGGCTCGGGTAGAGATGGGGATTGTTGAAGTCATCTGTTGTTAGTATCTGTAACAACGCTTTGTTCATAGACGAGGGGCGCACCACAGCATGCTCAATTTGAGCAACTTCTGAGTTTGCATTCTATTAGTATTGTATTGTACGTTTAGAAGAGCTGCTGTCGACTTTTTAAAAGATGAATGTTTTCATCAGGGAAGCTATTTTCCACTTGGGGTTGTACATGGCTGCCCTACGTTTGCCATTGGGCCACCCTTTAAGCAATGTGCCCATGGCCAACTAGCTGAGTAAAGTGTTTTCTCTTGGGATGCATGACATAGTTGTATCTGAGCTCTTCATATTATCATGAAGAGCTCAGAACATTTCCGTTATGTTTCCTCCTTGATTGCATGCTTGCCATAAACAACTGATTTTCAGACCATTGAAACCATTTCGTCAGGCAGCCGAACATACCTAGGCCTTGGCACCGGGGCCGGCTGTGCAGGCCTTGGGCTGTATGTCAGTGTGGTGGCAAATGTTGTAATCTTGGGGGAGGGTGATTGATGTACACATGCACTTCCATGGGTATGTTAAGCATAGGGGCCACAGTCAAGTATAGTTTGAGCACCTGGCATGCAAAAGTTCTTCTTGTGTTTGAACAAGTTTGGCGTATGATCAAAAATTTTGTATGTGATCAAAACTTTGGCTCATGAGCCACTACATCGTTGGGTTTACAGGCATCTGCGTCTGAGTATGATGACTCCCAAATCCCGGCTGCCACGATTTTAATAGCCTATCAATGTCTGGTACTAACACTGCATGCACGTGCGCACGCATGCAGATATCAAGTTACCATGGTAACCACTGGTGTAGCACCTTGTTTGAATGTGCGTGTATTTGGAGATACGGCATAGTATAAACAGAACTTTTCTGGTCGTGTAGAAACTTATATAGACACATCAATGGCCATCTGGCTATGATACCTCAAAGTCCCGACTGCTACAGCTTTAAAAGCCTATCAATGTCTAGGTACACAGGTAGTTTCGTATCCGCATCCTTGCCAGTGTCAGTATTGGCAAGGATACAGATTTGAAACCATCTTGGTCCCTACTGGTCTAGCACATTGCGTACCTGCTGGAGATACGTCGTCCTGGAACCAAAGTTTGTAGGTCGCCTAAATTTAACATTTAAACAGGCTTGTAGACAAAAAGATGGCCATACCATGCATGCATGCCATATGCTGGCCACATTCGATATGAAGCTGCTGTACAGCGGATTTGTAACATGGGGTGTGTGTGTGTGTGTGTGTGTGTGTGTGTGTGTGTGTGTGTGTGTGTCCCTCTCTCTCTCTCTCTCTCTCTCTCTCTCTCTCTCTCTCTCTCTCTCTCTCTCTCTCTCTCTCTCTCTCTCTCTCTCTCTCTCTCTCTCTCTCTCTCTCTCCCTCTCCCTCCCTCCCTCCCTCCCTCCCTCGCGCGCCTCTCTCTCTCTCTCTCTCTCTCTCTCTCTCTCTCTCTCTCTCTCTCTCTCTCTCTCTCTCTCTCTCTCTCTCTCTCTCTCTCTCTCTCTCTCTCTCTCTCTCTCTCCACCCCCTCCCTCCTCCCCCCCTTTTCTCTCCTCTCTCTCTCCCCCCTTGTCTCCTCCCCATCTTTCTGTTTTCTTGTTGTTCTCTTCCCTTTCACACATACTTTGGCCCGATCTATATATTTTTTACACCTGCAGCTGTTTGGCTGTCGACACGTGACTATTCGGGCACCGGGGGCCTGAGACTGATATATTCACTTTTCTCTCGGATATGGGGCCGTCCCATGTGTACACATGTGTTCCTACTTTACAGTAACAGAAGTTTCCAGGTTGACCAGAAGGTTGTGTAGTCAAACATGCATGCAGCCGATATGGATGCATACATATGTGGCCATAGCCATGCATGCATGCATACCATATGGCGGGTACCTTTTTACTGTGGATCTGCCGTTCATGAACAGCAGGTTTATACCATGTGAGATTATGAGATGTGAGAAGTTAACAACGTTGTTAAAGGTGAACTCTATCCTAGCTGACCTCCCAAAAATGTTGGATCGGGATTTGAGATGCATCCATGTACATGTGACGCGAGAAGTGTTCTCTACTTTGATCTGGCCAACATTCTCTTGAGGCCGTTGCAATACCATTTCAACCCTGAACAAACAGTTGCTTGCAAGCGAGCTATCGATTCCTAACTCTCTAGAGAGGTCCCACTTCTCAGATCTGGTAGCTGATAGTTTTGAAAGACGTCTAGCTAGGGCATCGATGCCTTCAATGAGCTCTGCAAGGTCCACCATATAGTCATAAGTGTTCATTATAGTTTCTAACATGCTAGTGCAGATCAGAAATTCAAAAGTCCCATACAGTTCTCTATACAGTACTGTACGTACACGGGATCTGTGCTAGTTAGGCACATGTCCAAGGGCTGCGTTGAGCTGACCATTCCTGTCGGTAATTCAGAGGATCCTCTGATCATGAATTACCTTTCGAGATTCTATACTCTGTTTTTCAGTTGCGTTTCATTCACGATGCATGCAGGCATAGCATTCAACATGCACAGTGTAGTATGAGTTTCAGTTGCGTTTCATTCACGATGCATGCATGCAGGCATAGCATTCAACATGCACAGTGTAGTATGACGGTCCCTTGAAATTTTGTTATATGGATGGATCTCTAGAGCTCATCGGTCCACATGCAAGCCAATGGATTTGATTGATTCGGTTGCCGATTGGTGGAAATGCCATATTGTTCTCATGAGTATTATTACTCACTTTACAATTAATTACTGGAACGTTGTGGTGTCGAAGCAGGAAACTCAAGGAAAGGATTTCTAGATTTTGGGGGGTTGTAGTCGAGAAAGGGCTGCGGCAAATTTCATAATTCTGCTGAGCTCATGATCTAAGCAGAATTACGAAATTTGACACAGCCCTGCCTCTGCAACCTATTTACCTATAGGTGTTATAACCAACACTCAAGTCCTATCTGTTGTACCCCGACCTTCTCTGTCATGGAGGGCATGCTACAATGGCCCCTTGAGTGATTGTCGTGCAGTGATAGCTAGGACTAGCGGCAGCCATCTGCGGCTGTTGAGCCACTTGCGGATAGCTGGAGTTTGACAAATGTTAGTTCAAAGTAGGACGGGTGTTGCTCTTCACATTAAATTTGTACATATGTGAACGTCATTCGTAAGTGGATTGACGGTTACGTAACACGGTATACCCTGGATGCTTTTTAAGACAAATTCTGACATTATCGGCTGCGACACTGAATGTCAGTGCCCTGCGATTGCAGTAGCAGTCAATGCACTTTCCGAATTGACCATGGCCAAGATTACGTGTAGGTGGATATCGTTGCTCGTTGGTGATGAGCATCATCTGTTGTTCACTTGCCCGGTTGTACAACATGGACGGCAGCAATATAGGCACCTCTTTCAAGGACGGAGTCGATCTGTACAAATGTTAACGTGGCAAGAAGACTTTCAAGGGGTTGCCAAATTTGTGACTGGCGCACTTGAGAGCTATCTAAATCTCCCAGGTGCTGTGTGGCCTTATTTGGCTAGACATGGGTCCTTCATTGTATTGTCGTCCTCGTCAGCCATAGTGGCTGGTTTTGGATGTAATATTCCTTCCTTTCCTTCCTTCCATTCAGTGGCTGGACAGATCTGTCCACCCACAATTTAGAGACTAGTCTAATGTGACAGTACTGATAAGATGAAAGATGTACAGCAAGCGAGACGTTGACGCACATGTGGGGTGTACACCCAGAACCCCAGGGTACTCATAAAATAAAGACTCTATAGACGGGTATAGCTAGACCCGTCTAAGCTTAAGTGTAACATAAAGACTCTAGAGGCCTATAACATAAAGACTCTAGAGACTCATAGATCTATGACATCTAGTCCCACAAGGGGGCCTCGATGCCAGCTGCCGACCAACAGCGCTGTTGGCTAGCGTCAGCAATCGTGAAGAAAATCCCTACACATATGCCTTTTACACATGTAGCGTATGCATGTATACGCTACGCCCGACACATACGGTACGTAGACAAACAGGTAAGGTTCTTAGGGCAAGGCAAGGGTGGCCATGACTCACCAGCCCCTGCACCCGCTGCGAAACCTCTTTTGTAAGATGTAACGCTAAACGTGGGCTCAGTACAGTATTCTGAATATGTAAAATTGAGTGGGTAGGCTTCGCCAAGGGGTCCGTTCCTTGGCCCGCAGAAGTGTGTGTCACCACTGCTCCGAGGTTCGAGGATACCCCTCGAACCTCCCACGGTTGGTCCTTCCCAGCCGGGGTCCCAGACGCTGGCCCTCGGTCGTTCCCATCGACCGTCCGCTGATGACTAGGACCGGGGACCGGCGCTGTACACCGATCGGTCCAAGACCTTGGCGCTACAGCTCCTCCCCACCAAGAGGGTTGCCACTCCGGGCAACCTACCAGGCCTGCACCTCCACAAGGGGAGACTCTATCCAACGGTCGAACCGTTGATCAGGGCAATTCCATGCCCCCGACACACATGGCTCTGATTTCCCTGACCATCTCACCATGTGCCTGAGCGTGAGCGACTTTCCTTCCGGCTCCCAAAACGTTTTGGGTTAACCTTTGATCATTAGCAGGAAGGGTCCAAACAGCAGCAGGTCACCCGAGCTGGCCGCCTGATCATGAATGTCTCGGGAGCTCCCCAGGTTTGCCTTGCTGACATGCCCAACTTGCTCTCCCCCAGCAGCAATTGGGCTTTCACCGTTGAGTGTCTCAAGGTGTTGCTAGCTAGGATCCCATAGGATCCCATATGGATCCCATGCATGGACTTTGCCTGTGCCTGCTGTTTTCGTCGGGCTATTTTGAGGGCAGCACAGGTCGTCCACAGGGTACCCGCCGGTGTTGCTATCTTGCAAGATTATCAATTGGTATACAACGAGACCTCGAGAAGAGTTCTCTGTTTAAGGAAGTACACCGGTGGATACATGTATATCGGCACTATTCCTACTATCTGAACAATCCGGAGTGCCTAAGATCTAGAATAGATCTATTTTTGCTACAGCTATTAACAACGCTGTTTCTGACCCTCGAGGGCCCTGGCTTCAGGTCAAGGCCCTCGAGGGACTCCCAGCTGGGGCCCCGGAGGGCTCACTTTCATCATGACTATGACGAGATGTGGACCCAATCACATTGCATGGCATCAACGTCAATCAGTCATTTCATAATGATAAGGGGTCACATAATTATGTACCCCGAGGTCCCCTACGGGCCTGTGGGGTCTGACTTCAATCAACAATTGAATAGGGAAGAAGAAGATTAGATAGAGGCGTTTCATAGCGATAAGGGGTTATATAGCGTTGACGTCTCAAACTGGGGGCCTTTTTAGAAAGAAAGTGCGCAGTGTGCATGGGGGCTAATTTAGAAGAATTTGACGATTGCCGCCCCGGCGGCGTCCCTTTCGGAGTACTGCAGGACTCCCGACAGAAACGGTTCAACACTGATTCACGGTCCACGGATGACATTAACGTGATCCGATCACCTGATGGGGCCACTGACTCTGTCGGGGTCCCGGGGAAGGCAATAGGTCCACATTATAGGCGGCCGGAGGCCGCCTAAAATAGGTAATAGGCGGCCGAAGGCCGCCTGAAGGTTTTAAAAGTAGGTCATTTAAGGGGGGAAATAGGTCAATACGTTGGGAATAGGGCCATTGAGGGGTAATAGGTCAACAATCAGGGAGAGGTTGAACCTTTTGCCCCTCAAGGACCTAAGATGGGAGAGTAGGTGGTGACACAGGTGCAACATCACATATTACAATGATATGCATAGCACAAGACCTGGTACACTGCGATACAAGCACTAATCTTGCTAAGTACATGCATAAACACCAAGGTAATGGCTGTCTTTCAAATTCCCACCCTTTTGGAATGATAAGCTAACACTTAAGTAGGTCATGAAGATAGATCAAATCTGCCTGATTGTTAAACAGCAATTCAACCACATAGGCAATAATGTACAATGTACCTTATGCTGAACTGCACTAACTTTTGACAGCACACACACCATCTGTAAGCTTCCAAACGCATGGCTACTCTGTGCCCAGAAACCAACTGGTACACCCTCCCCTCCACCTTTTCCCGATCCAAAGCACACTCCTGGTCCTCCCAGCCCACAACCACCCTCCCAAGTACAAAGCGCAGCCACAAAAAATAGATCCTTCCTGAAAAGATTCACGCTGCCAAGGAAGAGGATCGCTCGACCCAAGTGACGCAGCTGCAATGAGCTGTTGCATGACTGAATGGGATATGTAATGGAGCTGGACGAAGAGCCGGCATAGAACAGCCTTCGAATGCGCATGGAGGTCCTGCATTTCCAATCCAAGTATTGGGAGTGCCATTGCATGCAAGGCCACATTGCAAACACCCAGGCCAAAAATATGGTACATTGTAACACACATCATTACAAGGGCAAAGCAACCAAAAGATGTGACTGTGTATTCTAAAAACATCAGAAATAAATAACACACTGAACTTCCCTTATGCATGCTCCACAGTTGATTAAAACTTATGGATGAGTAGTTGGGCATTTATATTCCCCTTGGCAAGGTGGCACGCCCACACACACCCACTAACATAAGCATGCACACAGTCATAAGGGCACACACGCAACGCACACTTATGCACGCGCGCATGCACACGCACATGTGCAAACACACACACACACACACACACACACACACACACACACACACACACACACACACACACACACACACACACACACACACTTGTGAGGGTACCCATGGGCACACACACGCGCATGCACTCACACTTGCTCTGCATGTCAAACATACCTGACCGAGAGTCTTGTAGTGGCATGCTGGAGGCATGCTCTGAACCGGAAAAACATCCGTCCCAGAAAAGTCTTGTTGAGCACCTGCAGCTCCTGCAAGCAACATCAGAAATACAGATGGCGCAAGCAGAAAAATGTTACTATGAACCAGACAATAAGGTACATTGTATTGATCTCCTGCACTTTTCAAAACTGTCCACATGGGCAATACAAGGCACTTCAAAAGCACAGACA
>KV908414.1:240649-253149 GCA_002005505.1 Botryococcus braunii
ACCTCCCATCAATTGACACTTCAGACACTTAAGCTTCCTATAAAGCTTCCTGTAAGTTCTACCCACATCCCATCATTTTGCCTATAAAGCTTCCTGTAAGTTCTACCCACATCCCATCATTTCTGCCCACGCCTCTAAGTCATTTTATCCTCACGCAATTAAATTTTGTCATATCCTTCCATAAGTGGGGGTTTTGGTGTCATACATCATGTAAAACAGCTGGAAAATCTTGTTTGCCTTGGATGGGGGCCCCAATCCCCCATCCCGGAGGGGGGGGGGCGGCGCGTGGTGTCTGGCTAAGTAAGCTTCATTTCCTCTGCGTGATCACGAAAGGAACTCAGGGCGAACCTACAACATCCCAAAATATATATGTATAATTGAATTCATTAAGTCAGGTTTGCACACTCCCTCCTAGACAGCCTGAGCCAGCTCTTAAGAATGCGGGATTAGTCAGATAGTCAGCTGCAGGGCCATGCCACAATAGCAGCGGTAAGGAACTTCAAGCAAAGAAGGGTGCGACACAATCGTCGGTCAGCATGGATCAAGCTGCAGCGCCAGCTGACAGTACATTTATATCCAGTATAAACTGTGGTTTACATGTAGCCCGACACGACCATTTGTGGCAATCAGCCCTTGTATGTGTCTACTATTAACCAGACGCACGATGAGACCATACATCTTTAGAGAGATCTCCGCACATATTTGTCAGCGCCTCAGGTAATGAGGGTCTTTACAGCCAAATCTAGATCTGTCTACTTCATTACCATCGTTCAAGAGAGCTGGATCATGAGAATTCACCTCTATAGAATTCGTGGATTGAGGAATACCTTGCATGGTAGTTATCGTTCTAAAGAAACTTAAGTCGCACAAGTGCGCTTTAGGTACATATATGTATATACGTGTCTATATATGTGTATACACACTCATGCACTCATGGGTCATAACTGAACATTATAATTAGTTAATGATATATAGGTCTGTGCAGACCGCATCCCCGCAGGGTGTGCTGGCAGCTTCAAGTTCATCAATGGGGGAAACTCATGACTTGTAACAGCATATAGGCCTAAGACCATGCATATGCTTACCGTACAGGACCGTACGGGACCCTATGGGACTTGGCCTAACTCTGTATACTTGGCCTATGTTGGGCACATGATCAGGAAGATCCATCGCGTCCCCCTCAAAAAGAAGATGACTCCTCCGTATACTGGTATACAAGACATGTTGACATGCTTTCACACGCTAATTCATGTCTTATACAGGCTTCATCGATGAAGCCCGCATGGATATCCGTAGGTATCTGAATATTTGCAACTTGTGGCTTGGCAATGACACGACACAGTCTCTCGTAATTCTAATAATTACTTGACTCAAAACCTCTAGCTTGAAGGGTGCGAAGCTACGAGGGTTGCCAACTCAGAATTCGTCACGCACACACCAGAATTGTACATTAAGCTACATTCAGTGGCCCTGGCATTCGAGAGGAAACAGGACCCCCTACGCAACTTAAGCCAGTGCACGCGCTCCCTAGCACGCGATTGCAATTGTCACCAGCATATGTGTACACTTTCGACGTGAAGTCCATGAGATCTCACCACCATAAAACATATGTACGTTTAGATAATGTATAAATGGCAAAAATAGATCAACTTGCACTAATTCCATATGCAATATACCGCCTGGTACCAGAAAAAGGCAGTAATTATATAAGCAACTCCGAGGCAGTGCTGCTGCATGGTATACGCATGTATGCTTGCGATTGTGCCGCAGCGGCAACTTCGAACTGGATTCATATCGCATTGCTGGCGCCTCTTGCTTGGCTGTGTACACATAACATCGATGATATCGATATCTCACACATATCCTTGCCATGATCTCTAAAAGTCATTTCTGAAGATAAATGCGTACATATTTATGTGTGGAACTTCACACTGGCAAAATTGCTTGGACTCTCATTTCTGACTGTACGCACTCAGGCATCCTTGTATACGTATACAGGCAAATATTACTTTACCATGCAGCAAGCTTGCATGGTATATGCATGTATATGTTTTGTGTACCTATAACGTAAGAGCCTTCATGCGAAGTCGAATCCCTACCTTAATAACCTTTAAAGAATTTCAGTAATCATCCCGGTGCACGTGCAGCATCGTGCCTGCCATATCCAACAACGTGCAGCGTGCCAGTATACTTCAATACGTAACGAAGGATTCATCACAGACCGTGCACGTGACTTCAAAATATTAGAAAATCTCGATACCTACCTGCATGCACTGGCCAGTGCAGTAGACACACGCATCGGACCAGTTTCCCATGGCCTTGGCAACAACGTACATTGTTGCCACGCCCGTGGCAGACTGGTCCGATGCAAACACGTGCTGGTATACACCAACCACTACTGGTTGGTGTACACCAACATGTACGTCAGTGACACCAACATGTACATATAGGTACACATGGTGTACACTACATGATGTTGCCGCGGCCATGGCATATCCAGTATCCATGGCTGTGGCAACAATGTACGTTCAATTGATGGATACTTATGCCCACTAGTCGGTGCTGTGCCATGCTTATGCGAACTAGTTGGTGCACCAACAAGTAGCACGATCTCTTTTGCCATCAAAGTTCACAGCCTATCCTTGCAACTCATATTGACACAGTCATGTTATTGTTGTGACATTGCACTTGACAGATATTGCTTGGCCCAGGCCGACCAACGTTGCCTGGGTTAACCTGGCTGATAGACTTCAAACGATTAGTGGGTTTGGGTGAAAAGAGCTACTCACCCAAACGCACAGGGTACACCTGGTTGATACAATAATGAACTTGGAATATTCTCACCTAAAATTGCGTCGACTTCCCCAGAAATACCCTCCAGATTTCAGTAGCAAGGGAATCATCTTGGCCCTCTGTTTCACTTGAAAAGGACACGGAGACAGCCACACAGTGCGCGCACTGATCAAATGGGCATGATAACATAGTGCGCATACTCTCTTGTTAATAATCCTTCGTGAACAGCTCTGATCGACCAGAGCTGTCAACCGACAAGAGCAAGTATTCTTGTATGCAAGGACTAAATACAGCAACATGCGTAAACATGCTTTGAGACATTCAGAACAATAAAGTAAACATGCTTAAAAGCAGTCAAAACAACCAAGATAAAGTTCTATGCACACTAAAGCTGCCGGGAGATGTACCTGGTCCGGTCAAAAAGCCCTCAACTGGTCTATTGACACGTGGGTACATCTGCACATGCAGCGCAAACTACAACATTGCAACATTGCGATTGCAAACAGGTAAAGATGGGCTCCATATGGTATGCAATTGCATACCATCTTTCAAGAGCCCTGAGCGTAGTACAGACGGCATATGCATGCATGCTGTGTGTCACATTACGCACTGCATTCATCCCATACTGGACAGTTGCAGGACATGTACTTGCATACCCTCCGGGAAGCGGATAACTGCACGCCATACGGCTTGCAGTAGAGCGAAGCACTCCTCGGGGGGGGGGGGGGGGGGCTCTCTCGGGACCATCAACGATCGTGAGTGGCTTCAACTCGCGAGTGACTTCAGCCGTGTATCAAATCGCGATGCCCTTGCTTCAGAGACAACTGTGGGTTGCTAAAAGACATATTCGAGGCCTTGCCAAACCGTTAACGGATAACGTTATCCTTAACCAATTAGCTCCTGAGCCTCTAAGCGGCACAACTTTCCGCTGCCCCATAGTGCTGGCAGAGACGGAGAGTCGGTAATCTCCCTATGTACAGCTATATACACGAGAAGTTAGTAATCTCCCTATTTATAGCTATATACAGGACCCTTGGGCCCCTGTTCAGCCAGTCGTTGGATTTTGTGACGTGGCATCACGTATGCACACTCCAGATGTGACTCTGTACAGTTTACCAGTTTCTCCCGGGCCTGGGGGAGCAGCTGAGCAGGGGGAAGGCTGTCACAACTATCCCCTTATGAAACATGTTGTTATTATATGTAATATAGTTCGTTGTATAACACTTTACAAGATTCAGGATCAGGGGTCAAAGTCCGCTTGAAGTTCTGGAGTACAGGAGGGGATGCCAGACAGCATTCGGTCATCATAGTGCTCGAGTTCCCCAAGGAAGGAGGGGTCCTCTTGGCTGACCAGGCGCAGGAACCCCTCGAAGTCTAAAGTCTCGGCATCTGCGCCTCCACCTCCCACCTTTGCCGTCACATTTGCTAATTGGACCTGTGGTCCTCACGTGTAAGAGCAAGCATCTGTCTGCACGAGATAGGCCCCGCTTACAGGCCTTGTTTGCACCCCCGAGTATGTCTTGTGTGTGACTGTGTTAATGGGTGTGTGCATGTGTACATGCTTGCGCGCGCGCGCGTGTGTATGCGTGTGTGTGTGTGTGTGCGTGTGTGTGTGTGTGTGCGCGCGCGCGCGCGCGCGTGGTGTGTGTGTGTGTGTGTGTGTGTGTGTGTGTGTGTGTGTGTGGTGTGTGTGTGTGTGTGTGTGGTGTGTGTGTGTGTGTGTGTGTGTGTGTGTGTGTGTGTGTGTGTGTGTGTGTTTGGGGAACGGGGGAGACGTGCAGTGGTACACTAGTCAGACTAGTGACCGGAAAGGATGGGCCAGCAACAGAATGGCCATGCTGTTGGAGAGAATCTGGTCTGTCGTGGGCAGGAATGCGAAAGGAAAACGGAGGCAGCAAGGGATTGTTGGAATCTACAAGGCATTGTCCCAGCCTCAAAAGCAGTGCTCTAAATGAGAGGGAGCACCTGCGTGGCCGGCAGATTGCAAAGCGTTCTCCACTGCACAGTCGATCTCAGCCTGAGGCAGTTTTTCGCGCAGGTGCTTCACCAGATCCTCGCTTTTCAACGCGTTGTTCTTATTGCTGTCCAGATCAGCAAAGACCCGCTTGCAGGCTTCCAGCCACAACTCCCTTCGCTCCCCCAAGCAGCCGGCTTTCTGAAATATATGTTGCACAAGAAAGAAAGTGACATGTTGTCATCATGCGTTTCATTGCACAGAAAGGCCAGTTGCATGATTGCATCTCAAGATTGGCAATAGTGTAGGCGGGGCATGGGGCATGGGCCATGCATCTCGAGATTTGAAAAGGATGGTGTTTCTGGACTGCCTAAAGGACAAATAAAAGGGTATAAGTCTAACGTCCCATATTGTCCTACACCATCGCTGAAAGGCCCCACAAACCCCCCCCCCACACATTCCCTCTCCCTCTGCCACCCTTTCCTCACACACACACAGACACACACACGCACGAACACACACACACACAGACTTACACACACATGCACACACGTACACACACGCGCACGCGCGGGTGCAAGCGCGCACATGTGTCGGAACACCTTCACAGCAGCCTTGGACCCACACTTGGATGTACATAGATACACAGCCTGGGGTCAACCTGCAAGCACGGGTGGGGCCTGCACTCAACTGCCTTGTGAAAACAGGGGGGGGAGCCCCGTCTACATGCATTTCATCGCTGCTAAAGGGCTGCGCTGTGGGGCTGCTAGCCTGGAGTTTGAACACGGCATACCAGCTCGGAGGTCTGGACGTACACACAAACACACACACACACACACACACACACACACACACACACACACTCTCACGCGCGCGCGTGCATGCGCACGCGCCGGGGAAGAGAAGGGGGTTGGGGCGGAGAAGGGGCGAGTGGGAGGGGCGAGCGAGAGAGAGTGGGACGTGGAAGGTGAAAAAGTTCCACAAAGAAAGATATAGAAACTAGACACATGTAGGAACATTTGACATGTCGGGGGATGTCTCGGAGCAGAGGGAGACACATTTTGGTGGAGGCACGTGGTTAACAATGCAGCAAACCCAGTCTGAACATTCCACACACGAGATGTCGTATGTGAAGCGATGAAGAAGCTCCCTCCCTCCCTCCCTCCCTCCCTCCCTTCCTTGCTTGCTCCCTCCCTCCTTCCCTCCTTGCCAGCATCGTCCCAAATCCAACCAAAGAGCAACCTATCAGGCGCATCCCCTCCTCAGGTTGCGGGGCCAGGGAAGAGGGAGGAGGGGGCAGGACGAGGGAGGAGGGAGCAGGGAAAAGGGAGGAGGGGCCAGGGAAAAGGGAGGAGGGGCCAGGGAAAAGGGAGGAGGGGCCAGGGAAAAGGGAGGAGGGGGCAGGGAAAAGGGAGGAGGGGCCAGGGAAAAGGGAGGAGGGGCCAGGGAAAACGGAGGAGGGGCCAGGGAAAAGGGAGGAGGGGCCAGGGAAAAGGGAGGAGGGGCCAGGGAAAAGAGAGGAGGGGCCAGGGAAAAGGGAGGAGGGGCCAGCGCCCCGCACTTGTTGTGGGTCTGGATGGAGTGCCAGTCGACTTGAGAGGCGAAGAAAGCTGCTTTGGAGAGGTCTTCTCCCGGTTGCTGGAGACCGAGCGCGTGAGGGAGCGCACCTCGTCGGGAGCCAGCTCGTATCCCAGCTGGGAGAGCCCCTTCCCCACTGCCTCCACTGTTGTCACCTCCGCCTCCCTGCCCCCCCCCCCCCCCAAAAAAAAGACCTCAGGTATGAATAAATCCCGAAACTAAAACCCCTAGAAAGACAAAGAAAATTTATTATGCCAGATCTACTCGATTATTCCCTTGATAAAAAACCACGCTCCTCTTGATCTAACAATCTATGCGTGTAGTGCAAATTTCCTTCACCCATGAACGCCCCCCCCCCGGGGGGCCCTCCGCTTTGACTTAGCCACCCCTGCCACTCTGCTTGTATACTTATGCGTGGGCTGTTTCTTTCCTCCATGACCGTCCCCCCCCCCCAAGATTGCCAATCTGCTTATGTCTGGAGTGGTCCTTCCGTTCCTGAACCCGCCCCTCCCCAATTGCCAATCTGCTTGACTTTATCCACTTGTGCCCGGGGTGTTCCTTTCGCCCCTGAGCCCGTCCGCCCCCCCCCCCCCCGAGGCCTCCCCCGCTTGGCTGTTCCATATAATACATTTTCCTGAACGCCACCCAGGTACTGTCGACCTACAGCTGCACTTTTCAGTATGGCACTGTGCGCGTTGAAACGCTGTTATGCCTGCGGTGTTCCTCACACACCCAACATCTCCACCCCCCCCCCCCCCAAAAAAAGCCGGCTGAAGAAGAGGAAGGAGAGACCTCACCCCCCCCCCGGGGGGCCAAAAAGGCGCAAGAAGAAGAAGAAAAAAGGGGGGGGGGGCGATCTCCATTCAACCCCCAGCATGATTGTATAACATGATAATTCCCTCCCAGCCGTTTCCCGCACTCTCCCCCAACAACCCCCCCCCCCCCCATCCCACCCATCAACAAAGGGGGGGGCCCACATTACCCTGGGAGATGGCCAGGATGTGCTTGCCCTCCCTCCCCCTCCCCCTCTTCCCCAACTTTGCCCCAAAGAGAGAAACCCACATTTGTTTGAAATCCCACTTACCCTGGGAACTTGTCACCCTCCTTGCCGGACTCTCCCCCCCGCCCCAATTCCCACCGAGGGCCCATCAAAACCGTCCGCTCACTTCCACAAATCCACCCAAGCCGGGAAAAGCTGGGAATCCACCTTGGCAACCCCCCCCCCCCACGCCCCTGCCCGTCTGTCTCCTCAACAAATCGACTTATGCTGGGAAATATCTCTTCGTACTTGAAGGTGAGGCCACTGCACCCCCACCCTCCCAAGCTTCCGCACACAAGAACACCCCTCTAGAATCTGCTGTGGCCACTTGTGTGGTTGCGGGGGCTCACCGGGAGAAGTTGAGGCACTTCATCACCTCCCGCAGCTCGCTCAGGTCCACCTGCTTGGGGGTGCCACAGGCTGAGAACCTTCCAGTGCCATTTTGAAGGTCGGGCGATATGGGAGGCAGTCCTGAGGCCTTGCCCTTGCGACTTGCCTCGTCGCCGGATTTGGCTCCTGCAGGCGCATTGCCTGATTTGATTCCTGCAGGCTCCTGGCCAGCTGGACTGCCTGCTGCATTGCGTAGAGAAGCATCTGCAGGTGTCGTACTGCCGGGGTTGTTGCTGATTGCAGTACTCCCCGCTAACGTAGCATCTGCCGGGACGGCCTGTGTGCAAAAGAAACTTTGTGGATTGGACTGCAGGCTGAGGAGTGAATATCACTGTGAGAGGTACTTGTTCAATTGCTGTGAGCGTTCACTTGTTTCGGGTGGGGCCGTGCTGAGGGGGATAGCCGCTTAAGCAAGGACGGTGTGTGACTGTTACTGGTCGATAAGCACGAGGAGTGTGTGTGTGTGTGTGTGTGTGTGTGTGTGTGTGTGTGTGTGTGTGTGTGTGTGTGTGTGTGTGTGTGTGTGTGTGTTTGTGTGTGCGCGTGCGTGCGAGCATGTGTGGGGCGCTGCGCATGCGTGCGCGCGCACGCGTGCGTGTGTGTGTGTGTGTGTGTGTGGGGGGGGGGGGGGGAGAGTGCGTACGCGCGCGCGTGGCCATGTGTGTGTGTGTGTGTGTGTGTGTGTGTCTGTGTGTGTGTGTGTGTGTGTGTGTGTGTGTGTGTGTGTGTGTTTATGCGCGCCTCGCACGAACGTTTGCCTTCATGCGTGGGGCGGCGCGGGAGCACGCCTGTGTGTGTGTGTGTAGGGGGGGGGAGTGTGTTGGTTCGTTTATATGTGTGTATTTGTGCGTGTGTCTTTGCGTGTATGGAGTGTGTAGGTGCATGCATGTGTGTGTGTGTGTGTGTGTGTGTTTACGCGCGCCCCGCGCGAACGTATGCATTAATGCGTGAGGCGGCATGCCAGCATGCCTGTGTGTGTGTGTGTGTGTGTGTGTGTGTGTGTGTGTGTGTGTGTGTGCGCGCGCGCGCGCGCATACAGGGGTGGTGCGTGCACTGCTCCCCGCTGGAAGCATGAGGTGTGATGATGGCGGCTGTGCTCTGCAAGTAGGCCTGTCCTGCTCTTGTCTTGGGTGGTCGCAATCTAGTAGTGAGGAACAGTAGGGAGAAGATACCAGCGGAGAGCGTCGCTGCAGTTGTTCGAAGTAGCGCTTGAAAGTGTCGCCTTTTGCCGCGGCAGTGTCCAGCGCCAGCCTGGAAATCGCAATCTGCTGGGCGCGATCTTTTGGTGATCTGGCACTCGTTCGAAGGTACGGCGCCAAATCCTGCTTTCCTCCTGCACCTCTCTCACATCCACCCTTACTGTCATTTTCTGCATTTAGCCTCGCATCTCTTGCTTTATAAGTTACTGCTGGGGGAGGCGGACAAAAGAATATGGTGATGCAGAACAACACCCCCTCCCTTCCCGCAGCCTGACTCGTTTGGCAGACCTCTCTCTCTCTCTCTCTCTCTCTCTCTCTCTCTCTCTCTCTCTCTCTCTCTCTCTCTCTCTCTCTCTCTCTCTCTCTCTCTCACTCTGTCTCGCTCTCTCTCTCTCTCCCCCCCCTCTCTCTCTCTCTCTGTGTGTGTGTGTGTGTGTGTGTGTGTGTGTGTGTGTGTGTGTGTGTGTGTGTGTGTGTGTGTGGGCATGTGTGTGTGTGTGTGTGTCTATCGCTCTGTCCCTCTCAATCTCTCCCTCTCGCCCCCTCCCTCTGTGTGTGTGTGTGTGTGTGTGTGTGTGTGTGTGTGTGTGTGTGTGTGTGTGTGTGTGTGTGTGTGTGTGCACTTGCGTGTACCGATTATTGGTATCAAGCAGTAATGCACAGCAACTGGAAGCTGACCCCAAACCAGCGGGTGTGCACAGGAGGACAGCTCGGTCGCAAAAAGTCAGGCCTGTTTTTGCTGGTGTTGAAAGGGGGACCCAGAGGGGGGGGGAGGCCAGAAAAGAGCACCTCCAGCGGCAAGCGCAGCCCTCATAATCTGCCAATAGTTGGGCGTATCGTTGTTCAAGCTCTTGCTCCTGCGGGCCAGTTCCGGTTTCCCGTAGTCGTCCCCCATTTGCCTGTGCCCCAGTCCCCAGTATCTCGGTGACGCTCGGATTTCGCAGAGTCATTTCCAACACCAGGTCCCCCAAAGCGGGGCCCCCAGAGTCTTTGCCCCGAATCGGGTCCCCCAGGGTCTTTGCACCAATCCACCCCAGAGTCTTCCCCCCAATTCAGGTCCTCCAGAGTCTTTCCCCCAATTTGGGTCTCCCAGACTCTCCCCCCACCTGCCGAGGCTACAGGCACGACCCCCTCAGTGTCAGCAGTCCACAGCTCGCTGCCTTTCTAATGAGATGAAGTCGGCCTCCTCGGCCTCCCCTGGGGGAGTCCCCTCTCTACTTCAGAGGAGATGACAAGTGGCGCAGCGGAGATGCCCAAGGAGAGAAGCCAGGTGAAGACAAGAGGAGTCTATTTCAAGACAGTGTTGGCAATTGGAAGTGCATGCCATGTCTAAGGATAACTACAGATGTACGGATCATGATTCCGTAAATTATGGGAAAGGGCCGAAAGTGTCAGAGAGGCTCTCCAATGTCATTTGGGATCAAGCGCAAACATTGGCAATTTCTACAATCTACAAAATCTGGGTTAAAATGCAGCAGTTTCCAAAGCAAATTCAGCCTTCTTGCAGTGCACAAAAGCCTGCTTTTACCAGAACATCTGCAATGCACCTCCGTAGAAAACTCGTAACGAGTCAAAACTACGTACGGATTTTGCTACGATCCGTAGATCCGTAGAAATTACAGTGCGTAGAAGGGCTGACGCCATTTGAGAAGGGGGCACAACATGCTCTCCAAATGTCTGTACTGCAAAAATATGTATATATCAGGAGAACAGATGGAGAGCCTTGTCCGTTTCAAAGAGGGGCCTGCCCAAGAGCAGCTGACGAGAAAGCACATGAAGAGCAGTGTACGGGCTTGAATGCCCTTGTCTCCACCTCATCGGGCAGGGGGGGGGGGGAGGGAGTGAAGGAGGGGGGCAGTGGAGGGAGGAAGGGGAGTGAGGGAGGGAGTGAGGGAGGGAGGGAGTGGACGGAGGGAACGAGGAAAGGAAGGATGGAAAGAAGGAGGGAGGGAGTGAGGGGAGGGAGGGAGGGAGGGAGGGAATGAGGAAGGGAAGGAGGCATAGAAGGAGGAAAGGAGGGAGGGAGGGAGGTAGGGGAGGGAGAGAGGGAGGGAGTGGAGGGGAGGGAGGGAGCGGAGGGGAGGGAACGAGGAAAGGAGGGAAGGAAGGAGGGAGGGAGGGAGGGAGGGAAAGGAGGGAGGGAGGAAGGAAGGGAGCGGAGGGAGGGATCGGAGGCAGGGAGGGAGCGGAGGGAGGGAACAAGGACGGGAGGGAGGGAAACAAGGAGGGAAGGAGGGAGGGAGCGAGGCAGGGGAGAAAAGGGGCCGAGGGAGGGAGGGAGGGGGGGGAAGGGCAAGGTACTGGGTGCGAAGGGTCCCCTGGAGGCCGCCATAGGCGGACATGGTGCCCCGTAGGCTGAGCTCCTCCCAGTTGACGCTTCCCAACAGAAGGGAGTGCTTCTGCCAAGACTCCGGGAGAGCACACTCGGCGAAGGTGTCATAGGGCGCTGGATTGCCGCCGTGCATCGAAACCTGGCAGTACAAGCCCGGGTCAGCAGTACAAATGAATCAGGAGCAGGAGCAGGAGCAGGTTGAGAGATGCGCAGGACATGAGGGAGGGTGTCGAGGTACGGCCACAAACACAAACGGGTCAGGCTGAGAAGAGTCAAGAAGTATCAAGTCGCGCTGTGGAGGACAGCGTGGAAACTAGGGAGGGGAGGGGAGGGGAGACGAGGTGAGGGGGAGGAGCACGGAGCAAGGGGACAGGGAACGGGAAGGGGAACTCGAAGGGGAAGGGGAAGGGAGGGGAGGGACGGGAAGGGAATGAAACGGGAAGCGCGGGGGAGGGGGTGCAGAAGGGGAGGGGAGGAGAATGGGGAAGGGGAGGGGAGGGGAGAGGAAGGGAAAGGGGAAGGGGAAGGGAAGGGAAGTTAGGGTAGGCAGAGGGGAGAACTTGGAAGTCCTTGCGGCTTGAGGCAACGGGGAGAGGAGAAGAGGGGAGGGGAGGGGAGGGGACAGGAACAGTTAACTCTGCTTGGGGCTGGAAGTGGAGAGGAGGGAATGGATGAGGAGGGAAGGGGGGGAAGGGGGGAGCAGTTGGAGCTGCGTGAGGCCGGAAGTAGAGAGGAGGGGAGGGAAGGGGAGGGGCTGGAAGTGGTAGGGGCTGGAAGAGGTAGGGGGTGGTGGCGTACTTTGGGGGAGGCAAACTCTTGGTTCATGCTGTTCAGGAGCTCCTGCGCGATCAGCTCGAAGATGGACTGGCGGAGGGCGTTCCCTTGCGCCACCCCAAGGGCGTAGTGCTGGAGGCGCTGCACCACAGTGTGCCGTAGCGGCTTATGGTAAGCGGGGTTTGCCGCCTTGCCTGCCACAAGCCAGGGATGCGCCAGTGCCTCTTTCGCCGTGGGCCTCTGCATGGGATCCCTGCAGCGCTCCATTCCCTCCTTTTGATTTCCTTTCATTTTCTCTGTCTCTTTCTCCTCTCTCTTTCTCTGTTTCCTTTCCCGCCGTAGTTATCTTTTTCCTTCTTTTGTTTCCTCTTTCGAAATCCGTTCCTTTTCCTTTTCCTTTTCCTTTTCCTTTTCCTTTTCCTTTTCCTTTTCATTTTGTCT
>KV908414.1:258149-293149 GCA_002005505.1 Botryococcus braunii
GTGTGTGTGTGTGTGTGTGCTGCACACACACACACATGCATGCATGTCTCACACACACACACGCATGCATGCATGTGTCACTTGGCCGGTGCCATGCAGGTGTGCACCTGCATGGGCACTGGGTGCCTGTTTGTCTAGGAATGGACCCACGCACAAGTGTGCACCCAGACGAGACACATTAGGGAGACTGGAGAAACAAGTGATCCAAACAAGATTGAAAGAGGGGCGGCCGTTAGTGAGGGCGCCCCTTCCTTCCTATCAATCCCTCCGCTCTCCTCCTTACTCTGTTTTTCCGATCTCAGGGCTGATGTCCAGGCACGCGCGGGTGCGCGCGCAGGCGCGCGCGCACACACACACACACACACACACACACACACACACACACACACACACACACACACACACACACACACACACACACACACACACACACACACACACATACCTGCACACGAGAGAACTGTAGCAACAGCATCAGCAGCAGCAGCACATTGCCAAAAAAAAAGAACATAGAAGAAAATAGAGTTGTAAGTACAGTTTTTCAAACGTCCAACAGAGAAACAATACCAATTGGACCCTTTCACACGTAGGGACTGGGCTCCATTTCCTGCTTGCAAGGTGTTCTTTGAACAACGCCTTGAACCTTAATTTTTCCAAGCTCTTTGGGGAGTGGAGAGACCTACATGGGCAACATGAGAGACGCGGACTTTTGCTAACCTATGCTTCTGGGTGTGCTTGCGGATTCGTTATGTCGGACGGTGCAACCGCCCCCAAGGAGGTTGCAGCAACTGACGATCTAGTCTTACAGGGTAATGGGATTTCTGGTCGAATGCTCTCTACTAGACTTGCATGCAATTACTCTCCCTTTGGAGTACACGTCCGTTAAGAGGGATAAGTAAGAGAAAGTAGCTAGCTTCATACCTGCCCGAATCCCCCTTTCCCCAGTTCATCGCCCAGCGTATACCTGCAGCAGACGCGAAACTTAAAAGGTGTTTGAGAGGTTTTGGTGTCATGTGTCAGACTTGAGCCAATGTGTAGAAGATGTGTAGTGACTTCCGCATGTGTCGGCACCGGCACGTTTTAGCTGTATTTAAGACTTCCACAGAACTAAAATGAATATACGTGATTTAGACAAAGTCGTTATGACAAGCTATCAATATAAAAAATACACTCCTCTGACTTGGCTCGGGCAACATCAGTTCCGACCAGAGATTAACAGAGAACCTTGTGCATGCAAATGTCTTACGTTCAAGTACAAGACCTTTCGACGATCAAAAAAGGTTACTTGACAAACTTTATTTATTTCGCAACCATGCGTGAACTTACTCTTCGTCGAAGTTGCGCGGGTACCCGCAGTCAACTCTTGCGGACGGCGAAAGATGTTTATCCCATACATCTATTCGAGGCATAGCTTCCTCCTTTTTCCGAATTGTGTATACGTATACTTCTTGTCAGATGGCTTTAGCACTAATCCTGACTAGGGTCGCTTCCATGGTTGCCAAACGTGTTCGTATTCGGGAACGCCATCCAGGAGATGATCAACAGCGGAATCTTCATCTCCTCACGGGTCTCCTCAGACCATATATTGCAGGTCGGCCACCCAAGTCACTTCAATCCAACAGCATGCTTTCATTGTAAGGGACGTCCAATCATGATCTTCTGAGGGCGTTGAGCTTCACTTGCAGTGTGCAATAACGTTGGGGATACCACTCAGTGAATGCGTGCATAGGCGAGCAAATCCGCCGCGGTAACGATCTGCATGAGATGCATCGCGCTCGTCGGGCTCTACATTGCTGTGAGAGTTCCAAGAGACGATGCCCACCTTCTCTGTGTCTTTCGGCAGCTATTGCATATTTGAATCAACACGTGAGTAAAACATCTCATGTGAGTGTCACATGAGACCCATGCAAGCCACGAACCTCCGGTTCCTAGTGGGATTTGGGCTGAGCGTTTGTCTTTCAAATTGGTAGAGCATTTTTGAATGTCTTTCTTACAGTAGCGCATCAGCACCTCATCCCACAAATCATTTTGTATGTTATGTTTGTCTACTCTAGCAGCAATACCACAGGCTACGCGGTCGCTGGAGACTGCGGAACACATTTTTCTGTACAACACCTCTCGGTCTCTCCCGTCTATTATCCCGGACACTGAATGCAAGATTCTTAAAAATTCGCGCTGCATGAACTCCTGCTGCATAAGGCCGCGATCAGGCCGTGCCTATCTGCATGCCGGCACCACTGCGATTGCCTACCACCAAGGACTATGCGGATGCTGTGCTTTGTCCTCTCAAGAATTCAAAATTTTCTACTCGCACACCGTTCACCTGCTGACTTTGAAGATTCCAGTTATGATTGGGGTGGAACCGCCTAACGTAACAGCTGTGGACGCCCCGCAAGATTGCCGCTTGCATCTGAAGTTGGCAATAAAATCTTTTTTGTTGACGAAGCTGCCATGGCTGTGGTGTCGTGACCATTCCTCGCTCCAGTTCCAGGTTTAAAGGCTGTGCTCATGCATTAGATGTTCCCCTGGTACAGGCCAACCTCACCTTCCCATCTTTGCAACTCACACACGTCTCGACATAACTCCCTCCTGAATGTCACGGCCACAACATGGTTTAAAGGACAAGGTAAAGCTACCCAGATCAAAGGAGCAACAGAGCTTCAAGTTTTCTAGTGCAACTGACTTTCCTTCTGCCTTAGTGGCACTTATAGCATCCAGCAAGGTGGTTTTGCTGTTGGATTCTGCAATGCTGTTGATTAACCACTCGGTTCTGTCGCCATCCTAGTATGCTGACCTGTGTCACACACTGGACCGCGCTGGTTCTCAACACCATTGGAGTCCTGCTTGGTCACCTCCATATGGGCTGCAGCTGCCTTGGTTTGTGTGGACCCAGCAAAATGGTTGCTGCCATTATTGGGCTCTCAAGATGGACTTAAGGGTCGTGCACGTTGACATGGTCATCTGTGGATGATTGTGATATCCGTTTTTTGGAGCTGTAGGGGCCATTTTCAGTTTGAAGGATGTGTTCGTCCCAGTGCAACACCTTGCCGGAAGCTTGCACTGGAACACCTTCATATGCATTCTACCCGGCATATTGCAGGCCAAATGAAGCATTTCTCCAAATAATTGTCCCCTTTTGCAGTGAGTTGAGACGACCATAATGGGGCTTTGCACTTTCTCTGGGAGGGTGGCTTCCCTTTTTTGTGTATGTGGGGTTGTGTGTGTGTGTGTGTGTGTGTGTGTGTGTGTGTGTGTGTGTGTGTGTGTGTTTGGGGGTGGGGATGTCTACGGGGTACCCTGAACCCACGCCCCTCAGGGCACAACCTTCCAATATCCAAAAGCGTCCGCAAACATGTTTTGTTACCTTAACGTGGCTTGATGTGCTATCCACAAGAGTTAGGAAATCACAGGTATCCAGTTTCAAGTCAATTTTGCCGTGCACGGCCAAATAGATCTTGCAGCATCAACCGTAATTTACATGGCTCAGAAAATACCCTGATTAACTAGCCGAACTCCTGCTATGGGACGTTAGTTTACTGTATAGTTGTACTTCATCACACATGTTTTCCTTTGAAAAACATAATCAGCATGTGTACTCGTCAAAGGAGTTAATGTGCCAGGCAGCTGCGATACATGTCCTGTACTGATATCATATAACACCCAACCTGCCTGGTATATTAATATTATTTTTCTTGGCGTGACCATTCTGTAAGGCCCCAAAAGTTACATCCTGCAAAATACACGCGAAGCCACTGGCTGCCACTTCGACAGCGGGCTCATGACAATGTCAAGCGAGTGTTGATGCAGGTCCGAGCTGAGGCAAACATCTTATAAAACTTGTTGCCTCAATGAAGTATGTATCAACAGGTGAGCATCAGGAAAGGGCCAAACAACCATAAATGCCCCATTCAGTAAAGTGTAATGGTGCTGCGACATGCATTTGTGACGCATTCCCTCTGGCTTCAGCACACGTGCCACTAGTGGAGGAATGTACACACATTCCTTCTGGCAACCTTCCTCGACTGAATCTCACATAAACTGTTATCAGTCCTTGTCCGGTATACTCGTAAATCTACGTAGATTTACGAGTCCATGGACATCACATTTCCTTGCATGCGTACTTCAAACCGTAGTATTCCGAGCACATGTTCAAGACTGGAAGGCCACTGCACTAAGCCCCGCCTTAACAGCACCAGTACTGTACCAGCAACAGTCAAGGACTGTCGACCAGCACTTCCCCCCGTTCATCAGCCAGCGTTGGGCGTGACGATGCAATGGGAAAGGGGTCTGTATACTTTAAGTCTTGTTCAAAAGGAGTCCATCAGCGAGACCCAGTAAGCACCAAAGAAGCTGGCAGTACAGCTCAGACATTTCAGAAGTCTTATTGGGCATAAATACTGAGCTCCAGAACTCGCTAAGCTGTAAGCCCCAGTCTCTAACTGGCGGTGCCGCCCAAAATGAAAGCGAAGCGGTCAAGTGTTTCTCAGCAGTAGTGAAACTTCTGGCTACTGCCAAGATTAAATTTCAATCAACACCGACACCAGAAACTCTTTTGGTGGAGCCAATCGGCATTAAGGCGCAACGTTTCTAAAAAAGGAGCAAAATTGTGGAAAGCGCAGCAGATTGAGGCGGGCAAACCTATGGCATATCCATAGATTTGGCCATCTTGACAGGAGCAAGGTGCGCCTTCAAACACGTCTGCAAACTAGCTTCAAAAGTTCATTCCCGGCTAAAACTTAGGAACTGCACATACACCATGATGGGGCAACGCCATCGACTTTGAAGCTGCTCTGCTCACCAAGAGCATTGGGCAAGATAGACCCAGGGGCTGCTCTGCTCACCAACGGTCACTGGGGAAAACCGTGAACTCCGGAGCCGCACCTTCTCACCAAAAGTCGCTGGGTCAAATCTCAAAATCCGGATTTCCTCTGCTCACTAAGATGTACTGGGTCAAATCTTGATCTCCTGTGGAGCCATTCGCACCAACCCTCTGCATCGAGTCTTAGAGTCCTGACCTGCTTAGCTCACCGAAAATGCCTGGCTCTCACAAAATTGTAATGGTCAAATCTTAGAGTCTGGAGGAGGTGTGGCCACAATCTTGACCTGCTCTGCTGGGTCAAACAAACTCAGATCTACGCGCTGCACCACACTGTAGACAAGCTGGGCAGTACTTCATGCCTCCCTCCAGGAAGACCGTTAAAGCTCCAACACCTGCCTATAGAAGGAAGAGCTCAGGCACTATCATCGCTCCTTGACAAATCACATATCGCACTGTTCTGCACTGTCGTTTCTAAGTGATTATGGTTGTAGCTTATTTTCATTGGAGTTCAGTGGCAAGGACGTCCAGGTTAAGCTGCTGCACAATTGCGAAGGTTCAGTGCTCAACATGATTCAAAGTGCAGTGTAAATGCCACACCTTTCAAGAAGCACTACTTATACAGAGAACTAGCCCAAAATATACTCATGCTACATAAACTTGTGTCATCCCTCAACCCCGGCCTCCACCAAACATATACTGCAGCCAACATTTCCCCCCTCACGTGCACCCGAGGGGGACAAAGAGAGGGCCGGGGGTGGGGGGCATGCAAGTACATCGTGCCAATGCTTGGGACGACAAGTGATAATGGTAAGAAAGGCAAGCCCTTCCAGCTGCAGTCCCACTACTTTTTCTCAAAACGAAGAAGAGGGGAAGCCGCCTGGCGCATGAAAGTGCTGGCCAAGGTGGTCCTTGGAGAAATTGAGCTTCCAGGACTCTTAGCCCTTGTCCCAACGAGCCCCAACAGTGTCAGCCACTCTGAGCAGGGACAGTGGCGGAGGCCGGGGTGAGTGGGGGCCATCAACCACTGGCTGACCCAAAACACCTTCCTCCATGAGGGTAGACCTTCCAAGGTAGGCCCACGGGAGTCCTGTTGCACAAACTGTTGCAAGGCATGGCCGACTGATCAGGAAGGGGGGCTAACGGGGCCGGCCCGCCCACCATGGACAGAATAGTCCGAGTGGCGTGTTGCGTACTGCTCCAGACCCGCCTTCTTCTCTACCAGCAGAATCTTCAAGAAGCCCTCAAAGTCCAGGGCTTCCGCATCTGCGCCCCGTCCAGTGGCCTCTATACGAGCTGTTTCCACTTCCAAGGACTAAAGATAAGAACCGAGAGGGAAGTCTGGTCGGCGGCGCAAAGGGCAGGACAATCACAAGCGGAAATAGAGCCACTAGAGAAAATAGAGATGATCATTCGAATGCTGTGGCCAGCATACTTTACGTGACTACCATGTAAGCAATCAAATGTACATGTCTATGGCTCCTGTTAAAGGAGTAGGAAATTAAACTTATCTGCCGATGGTTTCTGTCCATCAAGTACACATAGTGCAGCGAGTACCTTGAACAGACCAGAAGTCGTTGTCACCTTGTAAGACACGCGTCACAACTGAGAACCCTCACAAGGGCACTGAGGCAGACCAAGGAACCAAACATGTTTCAATGCACATTTACACAGTGGAATCCTTTGTTATGCACATGCACACGCACACACACACACACACACACACACACACACACACACACACACACACACACACACACACGCACGCACACACGCACACATGCACACACACACAACGGAATGCACATTATGCTGCAAAATTACATGGGCTTAGAGCACAGTACCAGCAATCCCGGCAGCCTGCATGGCATCCTCCACAGCATACTCGATCTCCTCTTTGGAGAGCTTGGAGGAGAGTACCGCCACTAGGTCTTGTGATGGGTCCAGAGCATTGTCTTTGTCCTTGTCCAATCCTGCAAACACGCGTTTGCACGCTGCTAGCCACTCCTCTCTGACCACCAAACACATGCCGGTGAGTCTGTGAGCACACGGACACAACACTGGTTCCCAGCACATACGTAGCCACACGTCGGCGTGCGTCCAGGTGACAAGGACCCAGCATCTCTGGCCACCTGCCACCGATTTTGGAATTGTCTCACACCCTTGCATGCTCGCACTGGGAAAATCTGTTAAAAAGTTTAAGGTTAACTGCTTCCCCACCCTCTCTTACGTATCCTTTTTCGCTGAGGATTTCTACGCCCACAAGTGTGGGGTAGGCAGGTAGCTTAGTGAAAGCCTTTTCCTGCGCTCAGACAAGCAAGCCTGTTGTTGGCCCTGGTTTCAGTAGTTAAGAAGGAGTACTTTCTCTCAAATTCTTACAGAATGCTGTCGAGCGGCCATACAGGCGCTAAGAAGTTGCAGTGAAGTCTAACATTAGGAGAAATACAAGCAGCAGAGGAAGAGCTCAACAAGCAAGAGCACAGGGATAAATCTGTGGCCACATGACACGCGTAACCTAGGTGACCACGCCTAGCCGTCTGGACCATAAATATTTGACAACCCAATTTGCCAAGGCCTGCCAGGAAAACCAACTGAGGTATAGAGAGAAGTTGATACCTATCATACATCAGACACGACATCTGGCCACTGTTTCATTAGGTTAAACCAGGTCAGAGGGAGTTAACATCCAGGAGGACACAGACTTTTATGTAAACCGAAAGTGCAGAACATAGCTGCAAAAGGAGGCAAAACAAGAGTCAGGAAGCATAGATAGACAGCACGAGGACACGCACGCACGCACGCACACACACACAGACACACGCACACACACACACGCACACACACACACGCACACACACACACACACACACACACACACACACACACACACACACACACACATACACACACACACACACACACACACGCGAGCAAAAGCAGAGGGGTGAAAGGAGGGGCCGGGAGAAAGATAAAGAGAGGGATGAAGGATAGGAAAAGGGATGGAGATAGCAAGGAGAGAAGAGGGGAGAAAGGACGGGGAGAAAGAAGGGGGGGGGGGTAGAGAGGGCACGCCGGCGCGCGCGCACACACACACACACACACACATGCACACACATTGAGAGGGAGGGAGAGAGAGAGAGAGAGCGAGAGAGAGAGAGAGAGAGAGAGAGAGAGAGAGAGAGAGAGAGAGAGAGAGAGAGAGAGAGAGAGAGAGAGAGAGAGAGAGACTCTGCCACAAATCGAGAAGCCTACAGAAGCCGCAGTTGCGTCTGACTGAGTTTCACGCCAAAAACGTGTCAAAGCTTGAGGACACACTCCGATCATGGTTAAAAAAGCATACTTGTAATTGCGTTGAATCTCAGGCCAGTCGATTTGGGAGGCTGCAAAAGCAGCAAGGGGCACTGTGTCTTGACCAGGGCCAGCTAGGCTCTGCATTAGTACATTCATCTCTTCAGGTTCCAACTTGTAGCCCAACTTCGCAAGCCCCTCTGCTAGTTTCTTGCTTGTATTTTCCTCCTCCCTCCTGCTCCCCCAACACATCACTCCTCCACTCATTACTTATCTAGGGGAGCGTCACCAAGATCTTGATCTGCTTTGCTTTGCTTCAAACAGGTATTTGCGAGCAACAAAGACTTAGCGGGGAAGTGTTTGAGGCAAGATGGAGGGGGCCAAAAGATGCCTATGAGAGAAGGTTTATATTTTAAGATACCAGATACCTGTATAGATAGTCGGACAGACCGAAAACAGACAGACAAACGGACAGTCAGAGATACAAAGAGGGTGGGGAGTTGGCATGGTTTCTGTCAAACACACAAGACACTGCCAGGCACCTGGCAAAGGCGTGACAGTGTGGATTAAAGTGAAAGAAGGCCCTACAGAAGAAGGAAAGTGGAATACATCCAATCCATCTTGAGCAAAGCAGAACGACAGAGGAATGGGAGACTCACTCAGTAAGTTTGAGCTTGTGTAAGATCTCCCGGAGCTCCTCAAAATCAAGAGCTGTGGCAGTCTCTTTGGTCTTCACCTCCTCGGAGTCTGGGAGGTCCAGCTCCATGGGCCAGTCAGCGTCCCCCGGGGAGGCCTCTGCCTCCTCCTCACTTTCGCTTTCGCTCTGCATTTCTACATCCCCTTTCTCCCCCTCTGCAGTTTGCATGTCCATGTCTCCTTTGCTAACCTCTCCTGCTTCATGGGGGCCGTCGTCATTTGGGCCAGCATGCTGGATGATGTCAACATCTTCCGGAATGGCAAACTTGACATGATGGCCTTGCGGTTGATCTGTCACAACTGTTGCTAAGTTTGGCTCGTCTGCAAACTGCACCCGGGCGGGTGAAGGGGCCGTTGCTTGTTTTGGCAAACTGCAGCCCTGCCCGTCTGGCATGCTGATTGCGCTTTCCGGATCATTCACAGCCTGGCCATTCCCCTCGCTAGGAGGCGCGCCAGACCTACCTGGAGTGCAAGGCTGGCTCCCTTCCTCCGGTGTGTGGGCTCCAGACGCCTGCAAGATGCATTCATTCATGATGGCTAGAGAACAAGAGATGAAAAGAGTAAAAAAACCCAGGCCAACACTTGGCAGGTGTGGAACCCACCAAACCTGATGAGATACATGGGATTGATGAATGATGCAAGAATGTGGAGGGATCCATTGGGCGCAGTTGATCATGTGCGCACAGGACATGCTCATGAATAGCTTGTTGGCACTGGTATGGTCGGTTTCCCAGCTGCATCGCCGGTTATATGTATTGAAGGGGGAGGGGTATTGGGTTGTGGGTGGGGGGGGGGGTTTGGGTGGGTGTTGTGTGCGCCGGGGGGGGGGGGGGCGGGTTTTGGGGGGGCGCATGGGGGGGGGGGGGGCCTGCGCGAGCAGTGTGTGCGTGTGTGGTGGGTGGGTGGGTTGGTGTGGGTGTAAGAGAGAGAGAGAGAGAGAGAGAGAGAGAGAGAAGAGAGAGAGAGAGAGAGAGAGAGAGAGAGAGAGAGAGAGAGAGAGAGAGAGAGACAGAGAGAGAGAGAGAGGGAGGGACGGAGGGAGGGAGGGAGGGAGAGGGAGGGAGGAGGAGGGAGGGAGGGAGGAGGAGGGAGGGAGGGAGGGAGGAGGGAGGGAGGGAGGGAGGGAGAGAGGAGAGAGAGAGAGAGAAGAGAGAGAGAGAGAGAGAGAGAGGAGAGAGAGAGAAGAGAGAGAGAGAGAGAGAGGAGAGAGAGAAGAGAAGAGAGGAGAGAGAAGCAAGAGAGAGAGAGAGAGAGAGAGCGAGGAGAGAGAGAGAGAGAGAGAGGAGAGAGAGAGAGAGAGAGAGAGAGAGAGAGAGAGAGAGAGAGAGTGCGCGCGCCCGTGAGCGCGATTCTGATTGTTATACCCGATCTTTTGTTTTGGGGAAACCTTCAGCAGATCAGGTCAACGTACCCCTATTGCTGGGGTGTTTGGTTGACTGTCATACACTTCAGGCAGCTTGCCCGTTTGCAGATATGCCTTGTACGCGCCCTGCGCACGCCTGCCTCGTGCATGCTCCTGCTCCCAGACAGTTTCCCGTCAATGTAATAATCTGTACGTCTTTCAGGTCAAACAGAACCTTTAGCAGTGTCATTCACATATGACCAAGCCGCTACAGTAGTTTATTGGAGTTGACACAAGAGGTATTGCTGAATCACATGGCAGAACTGGATAACTCAGGTAAGCTGCATCATGCAGACAGCTGCAAGCAAAAGAAACAGCCACATGCCGGGAAGCTCCATGAAGCATTGCAGCAGATGGCAACGGATGGGGCGGGGGACGGTTCGAGGAACATGCATATTCACACATTCTACATGTGCCTGCACGCACTTAAATGCACCGGCAGCCGCACGCAATGAGACACCTGTGAAAGTGCAGGCCAATTTTGCAGTACGTGCCAAGGCACTCTTCCCCCCTCCCCAAGACACACACACACACACACACACACACACACACACACACACACACACACACACACACACACACACACACACACACACACACACAAATACACGTGAGACAGGCACGTCCATAGGGAAGGGGGAAACAGGGATTGTTCTACTCGAAGGAAAATTGAATGAAGCAGGAGACTGTGTTTGCCAGAGAACTGGTCTCTGAATGAGGTAACACACCTGGTTACTTGATGCAGGACTTGGACCTGCCGCAAGCTCTGGGGGACGGAAATCAAAAGGGGAATGGACAGGGCCAGTTATACGGTCCTTCATCTCTGTGTCGGAAACGTCTGGGCTGGTGGCATAAGACCCCGTTGACATGCGGTCCAGACTCCTCCTCTCCGGGATTTGCCCTTCACCCTTCTTCTCCTGCCTCACCACGACACCTACCTGCGTTAGCACCGCCGAGGCATGCACCAGACTACAGAGCCGGAGCAGAACTTTGACCACATCTGCTCGGAACAGTTGAGACTCGCCCATGAAAGCTCTTGAAAATAAGGCTGCAAAAGAAAATTCAGCATAGCAAAGTATTCGGAAACAGAGATCCCTGAGGCGGCTCAGCTTTTGTTTTGAAAGCGGTGTTTCAGAAAATACCAGTTATCACGAACCACCTCCGTCCAAGGGCAGGGACAGGCGTTTCAGCCAGACTGTAATGCAAGCATTTCATTTCTTGCACACAGACGCCGTGTCCACAAAACATGCCACTCGTGGAGGAGGTAAATGCATTTTTTTCAAAAGGACGTGTACAAATGTGCTGTACTCGGCATGAAACACGATCAGGAAATTTGCAAGGTGGCAACATGGAAGGGAATTTCCACAAGTCCAGACAAATGACACCCCATGCCATGGTGTGCAGGACCTTCAAGAGATTCCATATGGATGCATAACAGCAGCAATGATTGTGCGCAGGTACTGAAAGTACAAAACCCATCCGTAATGCTCCCTCTCCAGCCAGACACGACTTTTTGTGGCGTCACTCATGCCGTAAAAATCAGATTCGAATTTTTGTGTTTTTTTTTCCCAGTTTTCTCGGTATTTTCCTTTCCATTTCTTCGGCCAAGGATATCAAGCCTTTTCCCAAATTTTTCTTGTTGGAGAGGAGGGGGGTCGGGTGGAGAGAGGGCATGTGCGGCGGGTTCACGTGCGATAGAGGGCTAACCACCTGGATTGGGGTGTTCCCTCGGGTGATCTGCCGAAGAAGCTGTTGATAGTGTTTACTGCCATGAACGCTCGTGTCCAAAGCCAAGCGTGACACCTTCTGGTGTTCCTGCTTCTCATCCTTGTATCGTGGCGCACAGCGCAGGTATTGCCTCCCAGCGGCAGGGTCCCCTGCAACCATACACCCAATCTTTGACTTTAGCTGTGTTCAAGGTGTTCATGCCATGCCAAACCCTGATGCTACGTAGGCTGTGCTCGGTGCAGGTCTCTGGACAGGGCATGGCCTTGCACCCGCATTCTTCCATATTTCGTCTATTGTAGCTCGAGCTTTTGAAGCTACAATGGCGAGTACCCCTCAAGTCATCGTGTACATCGACGCAGAGATCAGGTTTTTCCTTCCGGTTCTAAATCCCCTTCCTAGTTTAGCTATTCTATGCTCTGTAAGTCGAAGAGCTTCATACTGCCTACTTGAGTACTATAGCATTCAAGGTAAAATTCCAATGTACACAGACCGGCAAGCAAAGGCCAATTGAGTTCCTCTGTTCCCTCTGGCCTCCTCCCCATTCTTTCAAACAAATAAGTGGAGTGGGTGGCTGGGTGCTCATGGTTTGTTATGTTGCTCATTGTTGCTGCTGTGAGCCTTGTCTCCCCCCCCCTTTTTGCCGATATGATTTTTTGCTGCAGTGGTTTTTTGGGCGTTGCTGCTGCTCTGTGTGTGTGTGTGTGTGTGTGTGTGTGTGTGTGTGTGTGTGTGTGTGTGTGTGTGTGTGTTTGTGTGTGTGTGTGTGTGGGGGGGTGTGTGTGTGTATGTGTGGGGGTATGCGGCTGCGGGGGTGTGTGTGTGTGTGTGTGTGTGTGTGTGTGTGTGTGTGTGTGTGTGTGTGTGGCCCTAAATCCTTGTAGGTAGTATAGGGCAGGAGAAAATATTATAATCCGGCATTCCAGGATTTAAGCGGGCTTCGGAAAGGAAGTAAGGTCAACAAGGGAGGTGCATGAAAAGTCACCAGCAGCTGCTGCAGCCCGCAGGATGCGCCAGACCGAGCCTCCCCCATGGATGGATTTGCCTTTTGTCTCCTCGATTTCCTTTTGTGCGGCCGCTCCACCATGAACAGACTCTCCACGGGACCTACAATACAGTCCAGGGTGCCTGAGCTCTGCCCATGAGGGTCACTGTCCTAAAACAATGCTCTCAGCCTGGCGTTTTAAAATCCTCCCTACAAGCGATCTGAGGAGCATGGGACACTTAATTGGACCGAGGCAGAGCCCAAACGGTTGTGGTGATAAACCGAAGCAGGCTCTTGGAAAACGCTGCAGGCGACATCTATGACAGCCATCTTCACTCTCCAAGCTAAAACACATGTGGCAGTGCAGCGTGACCATGATGAGACAAGCAAGCCTGGGCCTAGGCCCGGGCTGTGCAGCAATCCCAGTAGTCTTGACAGCTGAGCAATAGCCCTGTCTGCTTGCAGACTGCCTGGGTTGATGGCACACTGCCAGCACACTACAGTATACCAGTGCAATTAAAAGATCTCGTCGATGTGGCTGAGGGGCAAGGGCTTCTGGGCGTTTCCAAGTGGAAGGGGGAACCGCGGACCTGCCTCCCTGCCTGGCAAAGGTGCGCGGACTGTAAACACACATAACAACAGCACAGAACAGAAATTTGGGGGAACCCTTGGCTCCTGAGCTTATCCAAGTGGAGGGGGGAACCGAGACCTGCCCCCCTGCCTGACATTGAGTAGCATCAGTGATGTGAGGAACATTGAAACAATAATTGAGCTTCACAACATCAGCGGGCTCTTTGGACCACCGTTGGCCCTCAGAATAGGGGGAGTCCCCTTCCATCTGCGGGTGGAAGGGGTGAGGGAGGAACATCTGTGCAACCCACTTTGTGGGCATGAGGTCGAGAGCAGACACGTGGAGAGAAAGACAAAAGCCCTAGTCGCCCCCGGGGGGCGGGTGGGGGGTGGGGCGCTGCAGGGAAAGACGGGCTAACATGTTGCAAGCAAATTATTTTTGAGAATTACGAAAAAGGCTGTTTGGAATTTACGATTTCCCCCGATATCTCAATTCCTGATTCAAAAATCCGTAGTACAAATCTGATGGGGCAGCAGGGCCATCCACGCACCTGAAGTACTCCAATCCACCATGAGCCGAGTTGGATCGGCGCTCCAGGAGCGGGGGTCGATCCATGTAGCTTCCACCCAGTGCCGGCTCCTCTGCGGGCTGCGAATCTCCAACTTCAGACAGGGGTCGCTTGCGCGACTCCATTTGCAGGAACTTCAGCAGATTTCCTGCAGATATGGGGCGAAGCATGCCGGCTCGGCCCGAGTCCTTCTGCTCAGCTGCCCTGGATGCGAAGGCGGACATCCAACGTTTAAACATCCCACAGTGGCCTTTCTGGCTGTTACTGCCACCAGCGCACTACTTTTAAATGCCTCCCCTCCTCTTTCATTTCTACCCTCTAACCTGCCCCTACCTAAGCAAAAATGCTGCCTCTCTCTATCAGGGAAGCCAATCTCAAGGAGAAAATGGCCCCAATTCAATATGGCTTAACACATCCGCCCAGAACTCCAGGAAAGCCAGCAACGTCCCCAATCATCTCAAGCGGGATCCTAATGTGCTTGAGGACCAGGGCATGTGCCACTCTCTTGGACGCTCTTGTGATTTTGAGCACACGAGGACTCAGGTCATCAACGCAGATACCATTTTAAAGGAGACTCTGCTAGAAACCTGAAGGTCCCATCGGAGATCTTGTTTGGTGTGAACGGACGAGTCTCTCTCGCTCCCCCCTCTTCCCCTCCCTACCCCCCCCCCCACACACCTTCCCCATCCCTCACCTCTCCCCTCCCCCTTTTCCCTCCCTCGCCTCTCCATTGTACCTTAGCCCTGTCGGATATTTCTGCCCCATGTGCAAAACGTGTTTCAACCTGCTGTGTTGTCCAACTGCCCTTGGAATACCATGCTTGCAGTAACATGCAGTATTAGTAACACTATTACCCCCACTCTCCCCTTTCTCAGTGCAGAAGAGTTGGGCTTCAACATCACAATCAAGTCATATCCCCACACCCTCCCTGTCTTCTCCCACTTCCCCTCTCAACTCCCCCCCCCCCCCAAGTTCCTCCAAAAATTTGACCGCTTATACCACAAGCGCATCATGGGACACGCACGTAGATGTGTTCTAGATCCGGCGGGGCTTACGGTGGAGAGGTGGAGGCAATGCTGGCGTGGTCGCTCTTAAGCAAGTCCTTAATCAGCTCCTGAGCGATAAGCTCAAAGATAGAGCGGCGAAGGGCATTGCTGCCCTGGGCATGCCGCTGGATTCGCTGCACAACTGTGTGGCGCAAACGAGTGCCTGTGCCTCTTTCTTCAATGCCGCCTGCCAGCCATTTGTGCTTAAGAGCTTCGCCGGCACTCGGTCGCTTCTCTGGATCCCTGCTCAATATCCCCGCACACAAGCTGCCTTAGCAAATGGCAGCTAGCCACCATGACCACTTCGCTCCCCCTCCCTGTCCTTTCCTTCCAAATTTCTCTTCACTCCATTTCCTACCAGTTTTCCACCTTCTTCCATCCCTCCCTCTGCCCAATTTCCCCTCCCTTGTCCTTGGCCAGCACTCCCTCGCCCTTCTTCAACCCCCTCTATCCCCTCTTTTGCTGCCCCAGAGAGTACTCTCGAAATCTTGGAGGATCACCAAGACCCTGAATTGGAAGTCCCCATGCTCCTCAGCAGCCTGATTTGTACCCTCCATTATCCTTACTCGCTTGGAATTTGACAAATAACGACTGCCACAACATCCATGAGTAATTATGACACCCTATGTAAGAAACCTCTTCCAGACAGCACCCTAAGGCTCCTGAAGACGGCAAGTGCTTCTGACAATGTTCAAAGTGCCCGGTCGGCAACTAGCACATACACCAGAGAAAGATCAAAGGAGCCGCCCCCCCCCCGCCCCACACCCCCCCCCCCACACACACACACACACACACATCGTCTGGGCAATCTCGCACTTAATCATGGGCAGGACAAGAGGCTCCCCATCCCCCTCTCTTCTCTCTCCATCCCCTTCCTTCCTGTCCACCTATTTCAATCACAAGCTGCTACAAGAAACACAGCTGAGGGGTTGAGCTTTTGCATACTTGTTGAGCAGCCAGGTGACAAACTCTTTAGCGTCGTCGGAGATAACAGTCCAGGATTTGCCTTTGAAGGAAACAGCATCTGACAACACGGAAGACCACACCTGTACCCACATGTTTGTCAACTTCAGGAGCATGCTAAAACCAAACCTACACGTCATCACCCCGCATAAAAAAGAGTTTAAGATTTGCCAACGCACACGCACACACGCACGCGCACACACATGCGTGCGCGCGCGCGCGCGCACACACACACACACACACACACACACACATACCCTCAACAGGGCCGAGGGGGGGGGGGGGAGAGAGATAGAGGCAAGAGGAGGGGAGGTGGGAGAGGCAGGGGGAGGGAGATAGAAACGAAGATAGAGGGGGTGAAGGGGAGAAAAGAGGGTGAACTTTCTGATGGGGAATTCCAGGTTTCTGATGGTGAACTTTCTACGAGAGGGAGAGAGGGGGGGGGAGGGGAGAGAGAGGCGAGGGAGAGACAGAGAAGGGGTGACACGGAGAGACACTAATGATGAGATATCAACCGGGGTGACGGCCAGTGCAAGGGCAGGATATAAAGAGAAAGTCGCATTGGTACGCTACGAAAGGCCCCGAAGATCCCAGGGAGAACTAAGAGGTGCACGTTTGAGGGCAGACCCGGCTGAGCGCAGGAGAATTAGGATTTCGGTGGTCATCAAAGGGCAAGCGCCCTGACAGCAGCTGGTACGCCATAACCCCAGCTGCCCACACATCTGATGCAGGGTACACTTTCGAGTTCAGCACTTCCGGGGCCATGAACCTGCAGGGCAGGTTGATCTCACATTCTTGAACCCCCCCAGCTCTCATACCTTGCATGGCACCTTTGTATCTTATTGACCTCATTCCTACAATCCACTCATCCACCTGTCCCATTATCAATGCTGTTCCTCTGCCGGCCCCCTCCACAACGCGCCTCCCCCCCACCCCCCAACAAAAAAACAACACATGCACATGCACCCACGCATGCATGCGCACATCCCTCAATCCTTGCAAGGCAGATCCCACTGCAAATGAAGGCATGCACCAACACATACTTGAGGGCGAAAGATTGTACTGAGGAAAGGCAGGATGGAGGGAGATAGAAGGGGGAGGGGTTGTTCAACAACGGAGGATGAGAAAGGGGGAGAGGGAGAGAGACAAATGCAAATTTGACACATGGTGCCGGGAACACCCAAAAATCTAGAAGAGAGTAGAGAGGTCAAGGTGGCAAGAGGGGCATGAAGCATTAGGAAGCCTACCAAGGGGTACCCTCAAGCCCCAAGTCAGTCCTGGGGAGTTGCTCCGGATCGAAAAAAACGGCAAGGCCAAAATCTGCAGAACCGCGCAAGTGACGTCAAGGCAAAAAGGGGAATGCTTAAGGTCGTTTTCTTTGGCTTTGACACATGACTACACGATTAACCTCTGCCCCTCCCTCCATCTCCCCCCACTACGGGCGCCCCCCCCCCCTTCTCTCTATGCTATATCTATCTCTCCCTCTCCCTTCCCTAAGAATCTCCTCGCCGTGGGGGGCAGGGCGCACACAGAAGCGTCACGCAGCCCTGCTTAACCACCAGAGTGAATGGATGCACTTGTACTTCACGAGAGGGAGTGGCAGCACTGTGCTCGCTCTGAGGCTTGACCTAGTTGGTGTGCCAAGGACAGTATGCTATGTCAAAATTGAACTGAACAACCAAAAGGTTTACCAATTTTCGTAGGAAGCTCTTTGATATGACTGAGCTCAGTCGCACAAATCAACAGAAGACTGTGCCAACGATTTCATTCATATGGATATGCCAGCATTGTCCATGATGCTCAACCCAGAATTTGTGTTCAACAAGGCTATGCCAAGAAAACCACCAGAAGGATATGCACTGCCCAAGAACCTACCACCAATGCGGTCATCCAGAAGGCTGTGCCACGTGCCAAACCAGATGGATATGCACTGCCTAGCAAACTAAGCCACCAATCCGTTTGCCCACAAGGCTACGCCAAAACAAAGACCAGAAGGATATGCACTGCCCAGGAAACTAAACCACTGACGCATTCAACCAGAGAGCTATGTCAAGAAATTTATAAGGATATGCAATGCCCAGGCAACTATAACACCAACATGTTCAGAAGGCTATGTCAAGTGCCCATGCAATGAACAGGAAACTATAACACCAACATGTTCAGAAGGCTATGACAAGTGTTCAACCGAAGCATATGCACTGCCCAGAAAACTGTACCACCAGGCCGTTCAACGAGAAGGCTATGACAAGAACTCAACAAGATGGATATGCACAGCCCACGAAACTACCCTACCAAAACGTTCAACCAGAAGGCTATGTCAAGAAAACGACAAGAAGGATATGCACAGCCCAGGAAATTACAGCACCAATGCCTTCAACCCAAGGCTATGTCAAGTGTTCAAACAGAATGATATGCCAGCATTCCCCACCTCGAAGCACCATTTAACCAAAATATAGCAGAGCCTGCCTGCATTTGTCCCATGATGGTATCCTGAAGAAGCAGACCATTGACTACAGCAAGACACAGTAACATGTAAGCACACGCAAGTGGGATGATGACCCTGACACCAGAATGTGCTGTGCAAATTACAGCCAAGCAAGCATGGTCTGCTCTCCCAGAGATGTGCTCAAGTCGTGTCATTCAAAGGCACTAGAGCCTATTAACTTTGTCACCTCACAACAGCACCAAAAGAGTCATTGCACACACCCCATCTCTTGTGAGATATCTTTGAACGGAAAAATGCTTTGAAGGCAGTGTGGTTATCTAAACAGCAGGAGGCACCCATCCACATCAGTGAACAACCAAAGATGATTAATAGCACTCCTTGAACAGCTAGAGCAATCATCTAAGCAACCTGAATTGGCACATCTTGAGCATTTTCTCCTTAAGTCAGGCCTTAACTTGCAGATGCCCATACCATACCCCAATGAAGAAAACACCTAGGATAAGCCCAGTTTCCACATTTGAGATTGACTACCAGGCAATACGCTGCAACAACGACATAACACATATACCAGCCTCAAGGACTAGAATACATTAAGAAGAACAACTAAAAAGAAGCAAAAAGGGCTGAGCGAGGAACTCTAGAGTGGGTGCGAATGTACCTATGGCCTTCAGGGGTGAATGCTGTTTGTTCTCAAGGAGCATAAAATTGCCAGGCTTGATGTCCCGGTGCAGTATGTGATGGGAATGGCACTGCATGACAGTTCGCAGTACTGCCCTCATGTAGCTTGCAACCTGCATACCGTCCCGATACCCTGTGTCTGTTGCCGATACAGAATAGAATTGTCCGGGCAACTGACAAGACCATGAAATCACAGGATGACTCACAGCACATGTTACACTGCAAGCGCATCAAGCTGAGGATTTCTGCCCACATGCATCAAATGTCAATCCTTTTCTGTGCATGGCTCCCCACCAGCACACGTAGAAGCATGTGCAGAAGTGTTTCTCTGTCTTCTAACAAATGAGACAGATCAAAAATACACCCAATTCCAACAGGAAAGAACAGAGTCTTGAGGGAGAAAGATTACTGGGCAAAACAAGACAATAAGAGACAATGGAGAGGGTCTGTTCAGGGAACCTGTGAACAGGCGAAGAGAGGACAAAGGGAGAGGTAGAAAGGGGGCATGGCACTACACAGCGATGAGCCTGGCTTCAAGGACTGAAACTGCAATGGACAACGCAAGAAACTAGAAGCGCCTCAGCGTTCCAAGGGCAGTCACCGTTCGTTCTGTGTAGTGGGGAGTGCTAGAAATATGGTGCAGGAGCTCTCCTCCACGACAATATTCCATGACAATGTGAATGAATGCATCATCCTCATATGCTCCCTTGAAATTAACCACATCCAAGGCACCCCTGAGCCGCTTTAGCACTTTTATCTCTCGATAAATATTCTCGAGATGTGCAGCTTGACGCTGTGGGGACACATTTGCAATGTCCAATCGTTTCTGTATGCTTTTGCAAGCGTACTCTGTCCCGGAGGTTTTGCTAATGACGATGCGAACCTGCAGACAAGCCATGCTTTTCAAGCATGTAGTTCAAAGGAAGCAGATGTGCTGAGCCGTCAAAGTTGAATAGTAAAACCACAACTAATGAGCTGAGGAGACCAGTGGAATGTTTCAGAGTACTGCGACAACACTTCAGATTTTACAGAGAACGAGCCAATCAGAAGCTTAATGTGGTGCAAGTCCAAATCCAGATCGTCGCGAGTGCAGGAATAGGAGACGAAAACTTACCTTCCCAAATCCACCTTTACCAAGCTCCCTTCCCCATGTATATCTATATAGTGACAACGTAAATTAGCACCCCTTTCGGTTTTCCCACATGTACTTGTACATCCTTTACAAAACTTTGTACGCACTTCAGGAGCAGGACCAGGCAAGCCGTGGAAACTCTTGGGCAAAGTTAAAGTATAATCAAAATGAGTGAAAAACGTATTTTTCGGGCCTACTTTTGGTCAAAACTGCGGGCGTATCCACAGTCGATAGGAAGTGCATCCTTGGCTTTCGTAAGGTCCCGAGCATCGATACGTGGCATGCCTAACCTTTTGACACCACAGTACGTCAAACTGAATTATGCTTATTGTCAGAAGAGCAGAACTAGCAAAACCCTCGTTGTCGTGCTGTACCGTCAGCACTTGATGACAGCCTAGCTATGGTGATCACAACCTCGTTATAGGCTTCCAAAGCCAATAGCTCTCCCTTTCAAACTATCCAAGAAACTTCTGTGGCGTACCACACACACGAGCATAGACGATGTGGTAGTAACTGCCACAGATAAACCCGACCTTCCCGGGGTCTAATCAGAGTGTGAACACGTGAAGGTCTCACCTGCCCGCAAGCTGTTTGAAATCGATGGTACAGCCGATCGCGTAGTCAACCTGGGCCTCAAAAGGGGTCATGCCACGGCCGCAGCCCCAATTCCCCGGGAGGGGCCACTTCCGGAGTCCGGACATGAAGGGGCACGCTGAATCGGCAGTGCCATCATGGAATCCTTGACGACCTTACCTCCAAACACGATCTTGCACGAACAGGCTTGCTTTAGGACAGGAAGGAATATCGCCTTAAAGAGGACGGCAGACTTTGCCGCACAGCACGAGAGGGAGTGGATAGCGGAAAGGACATGGGTGGGCAGACACTAAAGGGTGTATCCATACCGGAGGCGTGTGTCAAGACACATAGAAGAAGCGGGGGCCCACGCGCGCGCGCACACACACACACACACACACACACACACACACACACACACACACACACACACACACACACACACACGCTCGTACGCGCACACGCACAGTGCCGAAAGCTTCTACAAGCTGCTGAATTAAGCCCTCTACCTGTTCCTCCTTAGAAAGGCCCCCGGTCATCTCGCTGCAATCTTCAGTACCAGCTCCTGATTCCCAGCTTACGCAAGGGTCGGCTGCTCCTACATATGGAGGGAGCCTGAAGGTTTGGGGTGACCACGCGGTTCTGCACTACAGGAGGTCATGCAGCAAGCGTCGGTCCCCAGCTTCCGTTGCTTCGCAGTTAGGACTTTCTTCAATTATCACTTCACTACTCAATTCACAATGGCCTCGATGCTGTCCTACCCCAACGGGGCAGCGCATTACTTTGGAACCAGCCATTTCCAGGCCCGTTTCTTATCAGGAACGTGGTCACCAAGACCTCCCTATCGTTACACAGGTGGGGCCCCACGCCCTACTACCGCAATATTGTTTGCTCATCTCCGATCTGTCTGGCTCCAACCTCTCACGATTTGTTCCGGATGCGGCTGTGAGACGTGCTCTGTAAACTAGGCATACCTAGTTTTGCCGTCTTGCAGGCGCCATTACCCGCCAGGCACTGTCTTTCGCAATCTAAGGCTTTGCAATGGATGCGCTTGCCTTCGTGAATCGGCTCCCAGGCCTTGAACCCACGCCATACGTGGACGCAAAGATGCGGATGGCCATTCTGTCCTTTTTCGTGCCACACTGAGCTGCCAGCTTTGTGCTCGCAATTTTGAAGAAATATAGGACTGACTCCTGGTCATGCGGAGGTTTCCATCTACTTTCGTAGTTTAGTCCACTGTTGTTTGCTTCGGTTTTTGAAATAGGCTCCCTCTAGTTCCCCCTGCCTCGGGACGCCCACGCTACTTACTGCGCCTCAGCTCTTCCGGTCAGCTACCATAGAGGAGAGCCAGCCACTATGCAAGAAGGACGTTCTTGCGCCACAGCCTGCAGGTGCCGCCCTTACAAGCTCGGAGGGATGCATCCGGGGTCTTCACAGCGAACCGTATGCCTCCCAGCTGAATTGAAGGTTTGAGTGATGTTTCTGACAGGAATGTTCAATCTATTGGCCATGTGCTATCGCCTGTGGTGCGGCATCGTCAGTCTCTTCCCCCGCCCCCTCTCTCTCTCGCTCGCTCGCTATGGGATTAGGGTTTAGGAATAACCCCTATTGGGAGCACCTCCGACTGCCAGGCTTCCCATTGGAGCTTTCGGGAATGCGCTTACTGTCTGCTGTGGGCAAGTACGGCAAGATCTCGAGGTAATTTGGTACCATGCAAAAGGGGTTAAGGGGAAAATCAGCCAGCCATAAAGCGGATATGAAGTCGGGGTAGCACTTGCCAACTCTGGCAAAGCATCCCCAGCCATTTGTGAAGTAGCGGCCTCGCCGTGGCCAATGTCATGCTTCTGGACCCATTAACCTTCGAGCGACTTCAGAGATGTGCATACTAAACTTAGAAAAACGATAGAAAGACGAGCAGGAAGAGAGTTCTGCCCCTGGATCCCAGTATTCGAGCTGCAAATTCGTCAGGCCACCGAGCACGCATGTACAGCTCGCGGCCCAGAGGCAAACTTCAAATTGACCTCTAAGAACACACACCTCTCCCTCCCTCCCTCCCTCTCCCTATCTCTCTCCCTATCTCTTTCCCTGGCTCTCCCTCCCTCCCTCCCCCCCTCCCTCCCCCCCCCTCCCTCCCTCCCTCCCTCCCTCCCTCCCTCCCTCCCTCCCTCCCTCTCCCCCCCCCCCCTCTCTCTCTCTCTCTCTCTCTCTCTCTCTCTCTCTCTCTCTCTCTCTCTCTCTCTCTCTCTCTCTCTCTCTCTCTCTCTCTCTCTCTCTCTCTCTCTCTCTCTCTCTCTCTCTCTCTCTCTCTCTCTCTCTCTCTCTCTCTCTCTCTCTCCTCTCTCTCTCTCTCTCCTCTCTCACACACACACACACACACACACACACACACACACACACACAGACACACACACACTCTCTCTCCCTCTCTCCCCCTCTCATTACAACCTTGAACATTTGGCCCCTAGATTCCGCGTCCCTACATGATGGATTTATGGTAGGCGGTTAGAATAGGCTTCACTCTTAATTTTAAACATCCCTCGTCTCGTTCAAATAGTGCTGAGCCCCTGAACGTCAAATTGCAATGTCTCATGCAAGGGCAATGGAATGAAAATCTCATTTCTTATGCACAAAGTCACAAGCATTGGCCTGCATAGGCGCATGACCTCATGACCTCATGATCAGTGCAGTGCGGTGCAGTTTGCTATACTTGGGGCCACTCAGGACACAGAACGCGGGCATGGTAAGCATGCGTGCAGTGTGCCAGCAGCCACATGCACAGGGTCAGCTGCGTGTCTCACAGGCTCCCCCAAGACGAGACACACATACAGCAGGTTGCCAGAAATACACTGCCATTTTAGCTGACCCCGGTCAGCGGCACACAAAACATAACCCAGCAGTGTATTCACATTCAAATTTACACGAGCAAGGGAAAGGCATACAAATAGGGTGATTAGTCCGGGACATTTCTTCGACAATGTCACTGCTTGTGTCAAAGCTCGCACCAATTAGATCCGGTAAAATATGTGATAGTCTCCATCCCTTAACAGTGATCAACAACTCCAAACGTCAATTCACAAGCCTGCTTCAGCAAGCATTCTTTGCTTAACCCTATTTGCACCAGATGGGCATTAGCCTTGCATCAAGAGGTTTTAGTCCAACCACCCCTCTCCGCTTATGAGAAAGCAGCTGAATGCGATATTTGCAAGAATAGTTTATAAAGCATCTGTCACGATACATGTGAACCAGTTCAACCACATTGAAAGTCTTTGACCACCACCTGCCTCTGTTAGACACCCCAACAACAAGCCAGGTTCCCTATTCGTATCACTTTGGCAATTTCGGTATATCACCCCGTGCACGAACCCAGTGAAGTCAAGATGGAGCGGATTCTGCTAGTTTTGAGGCGCTTCCTACAGCGCCAACCTTGACATAGCGAAGTATAACCAAGGCAGGTGCAACAGCACTTCTCTTTCCGTCACGAGTACTGAATGAAGGACCAACTTAATATGAACATCACACGAACTAAACTAAAAACATTGGGTGCCCAAACAATAGCAATCAGTTCACTCAGCCTCTTTGATTTCTACGTCAGTCAAATCTCTGTAATAGACACGATCCCGATGACGTGAAGAATCTGTCGCGTTGGTGCAGAGCTCCTTTACTGTCCGATGGGAAAGGCCCTTGTTAAGCGAGTAAACAATCTGGCGAAGATCATCCACCTTTATATACCCGCAACCTGCATGCAAAACAAAAAAGTCCTCAAGCCATGACCTTTGAATCACATGTACCAACATATAACCTTCTTATTTCTTCCCTTGTCTGAAAATATTGTCAACAATACACAGCACAGACTTTGCCTCTGCCCCCCAGGGGCTTCACCTATGTCATTACAAGGCAAAGGCTACATTGCACAACATCCATGAAAAATGCAGCACCTGCTTGGCTCTTCAGGGCCTTACCAAGCCAGCATGAGATGGCAGTCAAATGGTAACGCGCTTGCACGCCCCAGGGGTGTCTCACCGTTTTTATCAAAGAATCGGAAAGCCAACAGCAGGTCCTCGTCTGTCTTGTATTGCTTCTTCTTCTTCTCCCTGGGCTTCTCGTCCTCCTTTACTTTCTCCTTATCTTCCTCTGCCGGCTTTCCTTGCGGCTCAGTCTCTTCGACCTGCGGCTTCTCTTCCTGCTTAGGTGCCGCCTCCATGGTAACAGCCTTGTCTTCCTCCACCACATTTTCCGTCGCCTGGCCCTCCATTCCGTCAAGATTAAATCATAAGAACATTACTTATATAAGTTCTTTCCAGTTACTTTAACAAAGATCAACCACGTTGTTTCCATGGTAATACGCGGCTTGCCTAGCAGATATGACCTAACATACATCCTATCCAATCATCAAGAGCTGTCCAAAATGCCATCCCATCGCCTGTGCATGCCCTAGGTAGGAACCCTACTGGAATAAAAATACACCCCCCCCACCCCCCCCACACACACACACAAAACTTGCACATCTCCAGAGTCTGTAGTCTGGAGTGGTCTGGAGTCCAGACCATTTTGGCAGCGCTTAACTCTTGTAGCAATGACGTACCGGCACATCGACATCCATGCCAGAAGGTGCTTCCTTCTGGGAATCCTCATTTACTGCCCCATTGGCTGCAATATCTTCTGGTTTCCCTTCTTCTGCAGCTGCCTCATCTGCCGGCTCCTTAGCGTCTTCCGGTAAGTCTTCTGCTTCATTTTCTTCCTCCTCTGGCTCATCCTCTGGCTCCTCCACCGCTTTCCCCTGAAAGCAGTTGTTTCGGTGGCTCACCAGGAGCATCATACATGCCCATTCCCAGCACTCCATGGGGTTTATGCCATTGCAAGTCATCAGTGTCACATTGCCCCCACTTACCCCCCACCAAAGGAGAAATAAAATGGTGGGGGTATGTGTTGTTTTTTTTGTGGGGTGTTTTGTTTTGTGTGTGTGTGTGTGTGTGTGTGTGTGTGTGTGTGTGTGTGTGTGTGTGTGTGTGTGTGTGTGTGTGTGTGTGTGTGTGTGTGTGTGTGTGTGTGTTTTGGGCCGGGGGGGGGGGGGAGATAAATCAAGCACCCTCACACATTGACCCGCCCTCACCCAGCATTCCCTTTCCCACAAACCTCATGAACTGTAAACATCAGCAAATCCCTGTCTGATGCACGAACTGTCCAACCCAGTTCTGACCTCCACCCCCCTCTCGAGCAGAAGAAAGAAGAAAGACAAAAGAGAAGAGGAGGGTTAATGTCCTGGTCTCCCTGGGGCAAAGTTTGGGGTGCGTGGGGGGGGGGGGGGATCGAGACCAATTATACCCACCCTCACCCAGCATCCATTTGCCTCCATCCCTCAACAGCTCATAAGGTCCTGTTTAAACATCACAGCTTATATCTTGAAATATGCCGTCTCATTCTCTAAATAGTGAATGGCATTGTAACACCTTCAAGGTCTACGCCATAAATCATGCAATGCACCAATCCAAGAACAACACCAACTATACTGTCATGATCAAACCTGGAAGCCTTGGAATTCTAGCCCAGGATATCTACCCCACTTCTTTATCTGTCTAAGCACGCCTCCCCAAGCTTTCTATTCCCCCCTTCCCTCAGGAAAATCCACATTAGTATGTGCACACACTTACCATGACGCTCACACCACTACATGCTGTCTATGGAAGCAGGTGTTTTTGAGTTTAGCGGTAGCACAAACGATTCTCTTTGCGCTGTACCCTCTCTCTTTCCCTCTCTCCCAGTACATGCAGGGCGATACCTTTCTTCCCCGACCACGCCCTCGTCCCCTGCCACGCCCTCTGCCTGTAGAACCCCTTGGGGTAGCCTTCTTGCGGGTGGACTTGCGGGTTGTAGGCGTCTTCTTCTCTTCTTCACCAGCTTCTTCAGTTTCGACAGGCTCTTCGATCTTGCCACCCTTCCCAGTCGACTTCTTCTTCTCTTTTGGAGTTGCTCCTTCCAAATCATCAGTGGCGGGCTCTCCGTCCTCCTGTGCCTCCATGTTTTCATCTTCCTTCTCCCCGCGATTAGGGGTGTCATCAACTGGTTTCAGCTCCTCGTCCATAGCCTTTGGCCCATTATCTGCCTGCATCACAATGCTATCCATTGATGCGTGATTACGCCCGGACCCGACAAATAAAACCTGAGCAAAAAACCAACACTCCTTTCTAAGTGCTGTGTCTTTACCAAATCCTCAATTTTCCCTTCTCTCCGAGTGAGGGCTGGGGAGGATGCACAGGAAATTAAAGTAGATTGCAAGGCCCCCTCCCTTTTCCCGGCTACCAACCACCCAAACCCCACACACTCCGCCCCCCCTCTCCCTCCCTCCCCGCCCCCCCCTCCCTCTCTCTACCCCCCGGGGGGGCCTCTCTATCCCCTGCCCGCAATCCCTCTCTCCCTCCCCCCTCCCATCTGGTTTTACTCTTGTTCCTGTGACTGCTCAATGCTCTGTTGTTCAAGAAGAAAAAAGCCGTTCAAGCTCCGGTGTAGTTTCCCGGACAGACATGAGAATGAAGAGCACCTCATCAGCCCCACTATCTTTGGAGACTTTATCTTCTACTGTAGCAGCCTTGGCATCTGCATCAGCTTTCGCCTTGGCTTCTGCATCAGCCTTCGCCTTGGCTTCTGCATCAGCTTTTGCCTTGGCTTCTGCATCGGCTTTAGCCTGGGCCTCTGCTTCCAGCTTGGCTTTCTTCTTAGCTTCCTTCTCAGCCGCCTCCTTTGCAGATTCTTCCTCCCTCTTGCGCTTCCTCTCCTCACGGCGTCTCAAAGTCGCCGATCTATCCACAGAGTGGGCAGCTTCAGAACGCAAGAGGGAAAATGCAGCACTGAGGCACTAACAAGCACGCCCTCGTAGAGTCATTTCATGTGTGTGTGTGTGTGTGTGTGTGTGTGTGTGTGTGTGTGTGTGTGTGTGTGTGTGTGTGTGTGTGTGTGTGGGGGGGGGGGGGGGGAAGGGCACACGCGCGCCAGCGCACGCTCTATTATGGGCCATTATAAGATCGTAGTTTCTAAGGATTTACGAAAGCCAGCAAAACTCTGTACATATTTGACCCATTGCGGATCTTCTACGCAGTTGCAGTACAACTATTCCGGTGAAGTACAAGTTTTTGTGTACAGCGGGGCTGACTTTGAACAAGAAACGCTGCATTTAACCCAGATTTCGTAGATTCTAGAAGAAAACAATGGGCTTGCCAACGTTTGCACTTGCATGACATTAGAGGACCCCTCACACTTTTTGGGCCTTTCCCATATGTACCATAAGTACGATCCGCAAATCTGTAGTGAAATCCGAAGACATTGCACGGACTTCTGCAGAATTTGCCAACACTAGCCTGCAACGCGCATGCGTGCGTGTGTGCAGGTGCACGTGTGTGTGTGTGTGTGTGTGTGTGTGTGTGTGTGTGTGTGTGTGTGTGTGCGTGTGCGTGTGCGTGTGCGTGTGCGTGTGCGTGTGCGTGTGTATGTGTGTGTGTGTGTGTGTGAGTGTCATCATAGCTCAAAGAACCTCCTGTTAACAATACTGGTGAGGCTTGCAATCCAAACCAAAAGAAGAACAGATGTGTCTCTATTGCCCATATCACTCATGTCTTCGACATGTGTGGCCAACTGAAGGCATTGGAAGAAAGGGATCCACGATTCAGTAACACCGACTTTGTCCTGGTTGAAGATTGCGGTTGGGGATACCGTTCAGCATAGAGGGCCTGCAGAATGCGATCTCCATAGTCACGAGTCAAGAGCTCATTAAAGCCCTCCGCAAAGAGGCTGAGCTCAAACGTGGATTCATCACGATCCTCCTCATCATACTCCAGCAAACCAGTGAGACTTACAGTTGCACTGGCCACCCACAATTCAACCATTTCAGGTGTAAATCATGCCATTCCAGTGCCATCTGCCATCACTGACGTTTCCCCTCATGCAATGCAACATGCAAGCCACCACCAATTCATAAGAACACCGAAAGAAGGCATTTCCCCAACATGCTGTAGGACCCCCTGAAAAACAAAGGACGCATCCCACACGCTAACTTCCACATGAGGCTTTTTGCTCGTATCTCAGGCATGCAGGCGTGCCCATGTGCACTGCCACCCTCACTCTTCCCCTCACCCTCTCCCTTCCCCTGCCCCAACTAACACATCTCGCCTTCTCTCTCTCTCTCTCTCTCTCTCTCTCTCTCTCTCTCTCTCTCTCTCTCTCTCTCTCTCTCTCTCTCTCTCTCTCTCTCTCTCTGTGTGTGTGTCTGTGTGTGTGTGTGTGTGTGTGTGTGTGTGTGTGTGTGTGTGTGTGTGTGTGTGTGTGTTTGCAGGTGCGTGCCGCCCCTACCTCCCATATCATCACTCCACACACACACACACACACACACACACACACTCCACACTCCACACACACACACACACACACACACACACACAACACACACACAGAGAGAGAGAGACAGAGAGAGAGAGAGAGAGAGAGAGAGAGAGAGAGAGAGAGAGAGAGAGAGAGAGAGAGAGAGAGAGAGAGAGAGAGAGAAGACCCGGTAGAGGCGTGAAACCCACCACGACGAGTTCGAAAACATTCAGCTTTCCTACTGAGCTGCCGTCTGGTGATATGTACACACATGTGAAAGCCAGGCCTCAGTTTCAGTGTTAACACACGACTTCTAATTCGGCTTCAGCCAGACCTTCAAGTAGGCAGAGCGAAAGGACACGTAATCCTCTTGTGAGAGAACAGCAACAAAAGAGAGAGAGAGAGAGAGACAGACCTCTTCCAAAATTCTGATGCTGTACGGCGTCCATGCAACTGTAATACAGGAATTTCAGGGACTTTTGGCTCTGGTGGCTTCTCCTCTTTTGTTTCCTCCTTTGCAGGCTGCTCGTCAGCAGTAGCCTGAATCAAAACTCAATAACTCAAGAATGATGAGATTTAAGTTCCAGACGAATAGGTTACTGGTAAATCACACATTTTGGGGCAGCCAAAAAGATGTAATGAGGTGCCCAAATAGGAGGATGGCAGTGTACATCGGCACACATGCCCATACATAGCCTTCTCCTCCAATTCAAACGAAGCCATAACCCTTGCTGACTATTTACACTACAGGACTACTCGCAGGTATGGTGGCTCCGACATTCAGCCAAAACCAGATTTTTAGGGATAACACTAGCACATGCAACATCAGCAGGGCGGGGGGCAATTGCCAAAATATTAAAGTTGCCTACCTCAGAAGCATCTTTCATCTCAACATCACCACTGGCAGGCTCCTCTTTGGATTCAGCAGTTTCTGCTTCCTTAATCACCTCCTCTTTCTTTTCCTCCTGTAGAGATACAACCCATTGTTTCGAAGATGTACTGATGTGCAACCATCCAAAATCCCTTTTAAACGGGACAATATGTGAGCAACATGTCCCATTTCGTTCACTAGTGAAGGTCACAATCCATCAGGACCAAACACTTTTTCCCAACAGGATACCAGACTAAAACTCAGCCCTCTTGCCTTGTGAAGCCAGCACGAGCTCAGCCATCAAATCAGGAAACATGTTTGCCAAATGCAAACCACCTGTAAGTTTCCCAAAGCATAGTGCAAAGTAGTAGGGTATGATGTCTGCACGAGTAACAGGGCATACCTCTTTAACAGCATCCTTAGTGTCATCTTCCGTCTTCGCCTTATCATCATCCTTCGTTGCCTTTTCTTTCCCCTTCTCACTGTCCTTCTGTATCTTTTCACTGTCTTTGGCAGCAAGCTTAGCATTTGCTTCCTGTCCACACACATGCAAAGCCTTTAGAAGATCAAGAATCCGAACCCTTCAATGCCTAGCTGCATGGTATTACTTTCTCCATCCTCCTTCCCCCCTTCTGCTTTTCACGCTTTAGTGCCTCATCTATATGTCAAATTGCATGACTTAAATGCCCTGCTTGAAGGTCCTGCATTTGCAGGGGAACCATCTATGCAGTGGTCCCACTCCGAGCACATGCCCGTAAGCAAACGCGCACCCCCATTCCAGAGTGTCGCAATACCCAGGACAGAGTGAATTCACACGACAGCAAAAGGACTTAGGCTGGCATGAGCAAGAGAAGAATTCCGGGTAATCTCAAGACCCTCAGACCCTAGCCCAAAGCAATTTTCTATGGGACCTCACCGCAGCTTCATGCTCTCCTTTTCTTTTCAGCCATGCGCATTGCTCAGCCCATACAGAAGGCCAGTCTTCAAGTGACGGAACAGCACTGGCGACGTCGGCCAAAAAGATGACGGTCACCTGTACAACAGCCCACAGCCACATGGTGAATGGCTCAGCATGCACGAGCCTTGCACCAAACTGCCCAGCACTACGCACAGCGAAGATCCCCAGTGCACTTCCGCCCACAAACAAGGAAAGGCACAGTTCCTATTAATAAACTAAAGCACCAAGAACAATGATGACACAAACTCGTTACAACAAAGTCAATCACCACCGATTCATGCACGGAAGAACACGGGCCCAAGCAAAGATCTACATAATTATGCCCTTTAATATTCAACCCTGCAACAGCATGCGGCTACCCTCTTGGCAATCATGAAAGACTACGAAGATGTACTGGTCCTGCAGAAACACTTGGACCTTCTCTATCTTTAACAAAAACTTATGTCTCAGGGAGACGAGGAACATGAATGGCGAGTAACTTATGTATCAGGGAGGGGAGGAAAGTACAGTAATTGAAAGCAGAAGGGACTAACTAATACCTCCTCAGACTCCAATGCATCTGGAACAGGCAGGGCTGGACGCTGGTAGTGAATTTCAAGGAAACGCAGCCAAGTCGTGCATGGGCTCAAGTCCAGATCCAACTGCTCCTTGGCATGCCTAATACATGTTGCAATAAGTTGCTTTGTTGGATTCCTGGCAGTCCCCAACAACCCTCAAAGTTATAAGGCAGAAAAGACCCCTATCCTTTAGAAGAAACTTTCGCGCTGTCTACACCCGAATCCCTGCCAAAAAAGCAGCAGGGCAGCACCCAGGAACAAAGAATTTTTGGTGAAGACGGCCTATCCTCAGGTTTGACAATACTGCTGGCTGTAAGGGTTCCAAAATAGTAAGAGGTCCAGTAGACGTCCAGCAACTCAAGCCCTTACCACCAACCTTGACATGTTGGATACCCAACTGCATTGTTAGTGTCCATTAACCTTCCAAACTACCATCACAGCAATCTTCACATTTATCATCCCAGCATTCTCAGGAGAGCAACCAAGCAGCGGCAGCACTCATAATGGCACAGATTAGCTACCGGGACAAAGAGCTGTTCAGATAGCAGCTCCTCCAGCGGAAAAAAAAAAAAAAAAAAAAAAAAAAAAACAAATGTCGACAGTAAGAAGAAATAACCCAAGAAATGACCATTTGCAGTCAATACATGAAAGTACTCAATAAACGAAGAAGGATCAGCACGCACTTGGCAGAGGCTGAGATAGCTCCGTCTAGCTTCGGGTCATGTAGACCTCCAACAAGGGTAACGCCGCCTTTCACTTTGTTCTTCTCACATCGCACCGTGACAAACTTGAGAGCCTTGCTGAGGTTCTCCCCCCCATGGTTAACACCTTTCAGCACCGCCTTCTTGGCCTCCTCATCAAGCCCTGTGGTGAGAGCCACCTGCAGAATGCAAAATTGCCTCAGATTCCGACAATACCTTACAAAAATCTGGGGACCAGAACATCAGAACCACTTTCCATCTGCGCACCCCCCCAGCCCACACCCCGTCCAACACACACACACACACACACACACACACACACACACACACACACACACACACACACACACACACACGCACGCACGCACGCGACACACACACACACACACACACACACACACACACACACACACACACACACACACACACAAGCACGCACGCACGCACGCACGCGCGCGCGCAAGCACGCACGCACACATGCGCGCGCACCCACACACAAACCACACTCACCGGCCAAGCTAAACAATACTGTCAAGCAACTGTCTCTTTATTTCCCCTGCCATGCATGCAGGTATACATAAATGTGGCAGGGAAAGCGTGGGAGGGATGCCGAATCACCATGCTGAAGTAAAACCTTCCTCAGGAATCAAACGACCAGCAAGAGACAGTCAGATGCAAGACTTGTGAGCCTTTGCCAAAACCAATATATATTGCCATATTGCTGATGTTATAAAGATACCGGATGAATTGTTATAGATGCAGCAAATGATGTGATAGGAGGATGTACCCTTGCACGGTACTTGATATGTGACTGCTTGCCGCTGGGTGCGGGTGGGCCTTCAGGCGCTGTGTCGGGAAGAGCCTCAAAATTGATCTCATGACTAAAATGTGCAGCTGCATCTAGTGGCCACAGGCTGCAGCCCATGGAGCCTTGTCCTTTCTCCTGTTGACTCCCAAATCAAGCCTATTAGAGAGACAAACAGGAGAATGGGCAAACAGGACCAAACGCCCCAATAAAGGTAAACACAGTCCAGCCATAAATTAAGCCCCAACCACCACACCAAGGTTGAAAGCATTCTCACACACAATATCAATCACTATGCCGAAACTTCGCCTGCAACCCTCCCTGCCCCCTTTTGGGGGGAGCGTGGGAAAGGGTGAGGGCAACAGTCCTGATTACCATCACCCCGATTTTACTATATTCAGACCCCATGGCGTGGCTCGCGTCACTTTCAGACTGCTCCTTAGATTCAGTATGTTGCTAAACAGATGCCACCATGGTTCCCCAAAGTTTCAATCCTTCCGAGAAAGGTGTTTTGCACAACCATTTCGTCCCATGGGAACAAGAATGATAGTCCCACTTGTTAACACCCAATCTCAAGTAATCCAACAGAATAAACTGTAAGAATCTGAGAGCCCACAAAGATCCAAACATCCATTGCTGCTGCAACAATAGCACCCCCCCCCCCCATCCCTCTCTTCAAAAATTTGGGAGGTGGAAGGGGGACAAGAGGACAGGCATGCATGCGGGGAGGCACGCTCACTCACACACACACACACACACACACACACACACACACACACACACACACACACACACACACACACACACACACACACACACGCACGCACGCCCGCACACGCCCGCACACACACACACACGCACACGCACACGCACACAGACACGCACACACGCAAGCGCACACACACACACACATGCGCGCGCGCGCATGTGCGCCCTTGTTCGCCACGCACCCACACACAAATCCCCATACATCATACACGAAGGGTAGAATGGTGATTGTGTTGCCTGACCTAACAATTAGCAGTGCAGAAGTCGAGTTTCGACGTCACACCTGTGTCCAGTTGGCAATCAGTTTCCCGAAGTCTGAAGCAACGTAGAGCTTCGGGTATCGAATGGTCAGCTCCTGGTATTCCCTTTCGTAAGTGATTAAGCTGACTTTCGGAACGCGCACCTGACCAACCAAATATTGCAAATATGAATGACAGCTTTAGTCCTTGCTTATGAGTATCCCACTAAGCAGACTTAGATGGAGCACGATACCCACGAAGGGTCCTTAACACATAGAGGAGATGCGCCTTCACTCAAACCCTCTGAGCATGCAAACCCCCTGCTGCTTCAGCACATAATGCACCAAGGGTCATGACAAGGCCTGGACCCTTCACCACCCCAAAAATCAATCGAGGTTTGTGGAGAAGCCTGACAGCCACAAAAGCACCAAGGCGATTCCCAGAAAATAACACTTGTGACGAGGACACCCACCTTTGCAAGCATACACGTAGGCACAAGTGTGTGTGTGTGTGTGTGTGTGTGTGTGTGTGTGTGTGTGTGTGTGTGTGTAGAGTGTGTGTGTGTGTGTGTGTGTGTGTGTGTGTGCGCGCGCGCGCATGGGCCTGTGTGCGTGTGTGCATTCGTGCACTTAAAAAGAGAGGCGGGGTGATTTAGTTCGATACAAAGTCCACCTCATCCTGAATACTGCATGCACATGTCTTATCACACAAAAACCAAGCTATGGAAGGAAAGGATCCCTTCTTCGACGTATGCAACCCCTTTACATCAGATAAACAGAATCTGCGGAGACCATCAACCCTCCCTCTTGCAAATATCGTTTTCTCCTCCTTTCTGCCATCAATCCTGTTCCCTGATTTCTGCACTT
>KV908414.1:298149-323149 GCA_002005505.1 Botryococcus braunii
GCTGGCTGGGTGCTGCTTCCATAACCCTGATAAGAAAACCCAACCTCGGAGGTCTCAGACCCAGGCTTTCATGGAACCTCTACAGCACACCACCGCTCAACGACATGTGACAAGCGCAAGTGGAATGCCTAAAACAAGCATACTTGAAACTTGTGCATGACAAACACATAGTTGACTTCTTCAAGTTTGAGTATCCATCGCGCTATCAGTACCTGTTGACTGCTGTCAGCACCGTAGGCTCCTTGCCCAGCAGCACCATACGTTGAACTCGTACCATATCCCGATCCTTGCCCATATGAACCTTGTCCTGCAGCATATGTTGATGTCCCCGCAGCGCCCTACAAAAAAACAAAAGAACCCCCTTAGCAAGCATTGGATGTGTCTAGTTCCAACGAGATTCCAATAGATAAAGGCGACTACCCACAAGCAACAGAGGGAGTCAAGGATAGCGAAAGCATAGGAACCTCCTGCTTGGGCCACACCTGAGTTCCGTACCCCTGTTGCGCTCCATAGCCCTGCTGAGAGGCACCAGTCCCATAAGTTTGCGCAGTACCATATGTGGCCTGCACCAGTGCGCGGCATCAACATACCGCAGCCTTACTCGGAGGATCCAAAATTGGACAGAACTACTACTTTCAACCGCGGCTGAAAAGGACGCCACAGCAACGACACGACCAATAAATACATTCAAACTATGGCTACCATTCCCGAGAACAGGTAAACAGGGTAGGGGGGACAACGTTTGGTCGAACCAGATCGTCAGAACGGTCTGTGTTTCATTGCCCAGCACATTTCCTTACCTGCCCTGTCTGTTGAGTGGTTCCATATCCAGCCACTTGCTGGGTCGTCTGTTGGCCTTGTTGACCATAAGATCCCTGCCCATACCCCTGTTGGCCCCACTGACTCATATTTCTACGGTCGTCTTTCCACTCCAATGACGAGATAACAGAAACGGCAGTTGTACGGCTCAAAGACCGGTTTTCAAAGGCTCCATCACTCGTATGCTCTGTTGAGACACTGGCTGACGACCAGTCTACTCGAGAACTTCAGAACAGGTTGGCAGCGCAGCCTTTGGTTGGCAAGTTCTCGATCAGTTCGAGCCACGGTCGGACCCGTGGTGGTCTCACGCGGTCGTTAGTGATACACTAGTAGTGTAACACTACCCCCGAGCGGGGCCAGGCGCCCCCCCGGGTGGGGGGCCCCCACCCCCGAGGGGGGGGGGGGGGTAGCCTATCGTAGGAGTCCAACCCTCTGGGAGATCCCGATGCGTACGGCGGACTCCTGTGAATATTTCAAAAGGCATGCTTATTGAGATGCTTCAATCTTCTTTTATACTGTTTCGGATTTATACAGTCCTGCTGACTTCGATCACCTGCCTTAGAGATTCAGCTGATTGTTCCAATATTACCGCCTTGCACTGGCGTTTGGGTACAATGTCTCTGATATCGGTAAGCCCAGGGTCTCGAAGGACTTTTTTGTAAACAAACGATGTAATGTGAGTATTTTGAAACCATTTTTTGTGGACCGGGTGCAGGGCTAGTATTGAGGCTAAACTTGAATCGCAGACTTCACCAGGATTTTGAGACTGCAACATGTCCGAGAATGCCAAGAAGCGGAAACCTATCGTATTCTCCAATCAACTGAATCACTCTCACCATGGCCATTCGGCACCTGCACGCAGAAAAGCTTGGCCAGAGGAAAAGTACAATGTGAAGTTGCCCACGGCTTACCTGGAGGATCCTCATACGCACAGATTCAAACGAGTGAAGCCAACACTAGATGGGACCAAGGTGGATTGCACGCCAGTTGTGGGTAACGGGGAGCTGGGCGGAGCAGGACGTGAACTCCTGTCTTCAAGAGAAGCCCCTCAGCCTGCAGGAAGGAAGAAGCCCCCCTTCGCCGCAAAAGATTCCAACTTGCTCATCAGTCCTAGTCCACAAGAGATGAGAAAGCAGAATAGACCGCTTTCAGTGGGGACCCCAAAACCACACCCCTCCAAAGGAAGTGGAAACGTCAAAGGCCATCACAAAAAGGGCCCTACTGTGATCAAGCCGACGGCTGTTACAGAAAATGGCCTTGATCTTGATAAGAAGCTAAGTCTGAGTCTTGATGCCCTAGCAAAGTTGAATAAAGGCGGAGCCAAGAACAAGAAGGGTTGGAGTAAAAAGCATTAGAAAATATTGGCTCCAACCCTCCTTGTCTCTGGAGAACAAGTATCATCGTAGGCAAGCAAGCTGTGGTGGCTAAATGGGAGGGATGAGGTGCACAATCTCGCTAGTGTCTTTTGGACCCCCGGTGCAGACAGCGTTTTCGGCGTCCGAGCTCCGTCTGCAATGTGCAGATGAATTACATGATTTTTAGATTCTCAGACTGAATCGGGAGGCTTGCATCAAAGCCACAATGTGAAGACTGTCGATTTCTCTATTTGCAAACTTATTGCTGCAGGGGCTTCTTGTATCATAGTATTTGACAAGCTAAGCCTCGCATTTGTTGTCGGTACTGTACCTTCCCTATAATGCATGGTACTATTCAAGTAGCCACGGGCTCTTACTGGAGTTGCTGGTCAGTTGCAAAGCTGAAGCCACAGATTGTCTTTGGCAAAAAATTTTGCGTGTTTTGCAGGCAGTTGCTGTGTGAAGTTTGAGATAGCTGATAGTGGCATTCATGGGGTGCTCAGAGTGTGTTTGTGTGATCAGCAAAAAATAAAAAGCAGACTGAAGGATTGTATTGGTAACACATGCCATGGATGAGAAGACACTCGAACATCTGATTGTGCATAGTGAGTCTAAATGAACGGCAGTGGTTTCCTAGAAACCTCCTTTTGCAGACGGGAACTTAAAAGGGTACCGCAGCAGGTAGGGGGTCAATGATTTTCCTGTAGCAAATGCCTGGCAAGGTTGATCATACCTGCCAAGGTCTAGCTCCAATTTCTGGTTCTTTATGTCGCGCGTACTTAAGCTTTAAAGTCTCCAGGGTGAGTGCTGAAGGAGAGTGCGGCCGTCATGTGCTTCTTTACCGTGTTTGCCACTGATTTGGCAAACTCAGCTCATCTACTAGTATTGGTGGCTTAACAGTCTTAATCATTGTTGACCAGAACTTCATAGACTCATAATCAGGCAGTTCTGGGGCGCGTGTGGAATTAATGATCCATTGGTAGGTTTGTGGTCATCGCACCTTTCATTTGGCATTCATCTCTTGTAGTTCATGGTGCATGAGTAGGCATGAACCTTTGCATTACGTGATGCAATACTTAGCTTGATATCACTTAAATGGGGATATCCAGCTTCTGAAAAGGAGTGGTAAAAGAGTCGATGGATCTGGGAGATCTTATAGGGAGGAGTCAGAGGGCCGATGATACTTTCAGAAGACCCAGCCCACCACCCTGGAAAATGAACCCCGAGAACATGACCACTCAATGCTATCTGTGGTTTAGGGGGCCCCGAAGGGAGTTGTGCCTAAGGGATGTACCCCTGTTTATGCATTTTAGGGGAAAGGGTTCAGAAGGCCAGCATGAGCAGGAGTGTGAGAATGGGGGTTAGGGGCTTGCAAGTGGTGTGTAACTGTGTCACTCACACACACACACACACACACACACACACACACACACACACACACACACACACACACACACACACACACATATGGAGTGGAACGTCTTTCTTCAGACATGGGGACATGAAAAGGATGGTGAACAGTTCAACCAGAGGGAGACCCCCACACATGCCACACTTACACACACACACACACACACACACACACACACACACACACACACACACACACACACACACACACACACACACACGTACACTCACTCTCACACATCCACAGCCATAGCCACATACCCCTTACACACATCCCTATGCATGGGAGCATGCATAGATATACATTATATACAAGCGGGCATACCTCTGAACCCACGCTTGACATGCACGTGCACAACCCAATTATCTGCAGATGTTAGTGCAGGTGCGAGAGTTAAATAGGGGGGGGGGAGATGGGTGGGGCTGCCAGATCGACGCTGTACTGTATTTTATCATGTGGTTGGGAGGGACTCACCTAGATACAGCTTTAGTTGCGACTTTGATTCTAGACATAAGCTCGATCAAGTTGTCAGGTAGAATACCTGCTTCAAAGACGATCTTTGACGTTAATGAGTAGATACTACTTTAGACAGTAGTTGTGTTGAGTATGTTCTATCCTACGTAGTTTCGTTGAGATTGTAGGAATTACCTTTAATAATTGAGGGACGAAAACGCTTTTGTGGAGCTTGTGAGTACTTTCCAATCCATATACCAGGAGGTTGGGGAACGAAGGACAGTAATGAACATTCCAGGCTTGCAGTCGCATTGTGGCTTTTGAGATAAAAGGCTCGGACCCATGTATGGTCTGGCCTGCAGGCCGTACATGTTCTTGCATGATTGTGATATGCATGCCCGATTGTGCCGCTTTCGGGTGTGTTGTGTTCTTGCTTGTGCTTATATATACCTTAAGATGCACATGCTTTTCATCCATCACAAGCAGCCTTATCATTGTGTCAAAAAGCAAGCATTTGCGTGGAAGTTGTAGAACTTGCTTAATAGAAGTGCGTGCATGCCCGTCATAGCAGGTAATGCAAGCATGCACTTGCATGGGTACACACACACACACACACACACACACACACACACACACACACACACACACACACACACACACACACACACACACACACACACACACACACACACACACGCTCGCACATGCACGTAGGCACCTGCATGTGCGTCGCCAATCCCCCACCCTCCTCTCTCTCTCTCTCTCTCTCTCTCTCTCTCTCTCTCTCTCTCTCTCTCTCTCTCTCTCTCTCTCTCTCTCTCTCTCTCTCTCTCTCTCTCTCACTCTCTCTCTCTCTCTCTCTCTCTCTCTCTCTCTCTCTCTCTCTCTCTCTCTCTCTCTCTCTCTCTCTGTCTGTCTGTCTGTCTGTCTGTGTCTGTGTCTGTGTCTGTGTGTGTGTGTGTGTGTGTGTGTGTGTGTGTGTGTGTGTGGGTGTGTGTGTGTGTGTGTGTGTGTGTGTGTGTGTCCCTCGTGCGCATGCGCACGTAACACGTAGTAATAAAGTTTGTCAAGTATAGCGTTTACAAATGAAGTTGCCTTTCAAAAAAAAGTTCTGAAGAGGTGTTTGGCAATCGGACAATACATGTGAACCACACGAGCATGGCATGGTCCTTCCTTGAGCCTTTACAATTACCAGCTGGATCTCCTCGACTTTCTCATTTCGAATGGAATATTGTGAAAAGAATATACAAGGGCGAATTAAAGTGCATTGCGGCAATTTTTTGAACCAGGATAATATATAGTTTCTATTCCGTCTGCAAGAACTTCAAGAAATTTCTTTAGTTCAACGTTGACGCTCTTGGCTTCAGCAATTTCCGACTCTTTCAACTCATGGAGCTGCAGTAGCTACGGAGTATACTATTGCAAGGGATGTGAGGGAATGGGAGTGGGGCTTAGGAACGTGGGACGCGTCGGGACATCCCTCCCATCGATTCAGGCATCCCCGAAAAGGATTTAAATGCTTCCACAAGGTTCAAGTTTAAGGTGACAATGACAAGTGGGAATAAAATCCATACACTTCTGAATCAAGTGGCACCTTGACCATACTGGGGATGTCTGAGGTTCACGAGGATGCACAACATGATTTTCATTATGATCAGCCGGTGAATCTTAATCCATTCCTGCAAAGCCCTTGCGCTAGCGCTTGAATTGGCTATTTTATCAGAAATTTTAGTGTAGCATGCAGATTGCTGTTATAAGTTGCTAAAGCATATGTACGATCAAGAGTTCCTGCTTTATAGAGCTTAGTGCCAATTCATTTTGTTCCAGCAATATCACCTGAAACGATGTATAGAACGTAGTGACGTTGGGTTGGAGACCCTATCGGTCATGACCTGATCATGATCAAGTAGTCATTACCGGTCATGACCTAATCATGATCAAGTAATCATTACCGGTCATGACCTGATCATGATCAAGTAATCATTACTTGAGTTTCTATCATTGTAAACTTTAAATTTCACAATGGTCTTCTATAATTATAGAAGACTACCATCCGTGCATCGGCCCGCAACACCTGCACACTCTTCGCCTTACCCCATCAACCGCATGTCGTTGCTGTTGCAGTACATGACGGCGTGCTGTTGGGGCTAGAGTACACTACGGGTACAATGTGCATATATTCAGGATCACGCATATCGCCAATATTGCCCACCTGGAAGAGTTGCTGTTGGGGCTAGTGTACACTATGGGTACAAAAACTGCATGTATTCGTGATCACGCAAGTATGCTGTATTTGTACCCATATTGTACACAAGCCCCAGTACTAGTAGCAACACTTCCAGGTGGATTTTGGCTGTACCCATCCACTCCGGTCCCTGGCATGTGCATCTTGACCGGTACAGGGATTGGTCAAATTAAGGCAGTCCAACTTGTGCATCCTTGTACCCGTCCAGTTCCTTCGATCGAAGGAATCCCCACGTCAACCGGGATGGGACTGGTCAATCCCTACAACAATTCAAAATATAAAACCTTCTCAAAAATGTCACCCTGGACTGGCCATGGCATGCCCTCTAGAGGATCTAGCAAGCTCCAGGGGACCTTAGCTAGTTCCATTGCAAGTACATCACTCGACCTCTTTGGGTGCTCACTGTCCCCATCGCATCATCTTCGAGGCATACAGGCTGATTTGAATATGTCCTGACTCAGGACATCAAGTAACTTTCAGCCAGTTCAAAGCGAAATGATTTCGTGATCGCTGAAATAGAGATCACGTGACAGCATCAGCTGTCTTGGTCATGCGTCACTTCACGAATCAGAGCTCAATTAATTGAGCTTCTCCTGCCTGTGGAGTCTCAGCAATAAAGCCCCAGAGAACAGTGCTATGAGATCGTTCTGCGAGCAAGGCAATTGCCATGCAACAACATCATTAATGAGGGCCCGAGGAGCAAATGCGCAAAAGTCTTCTTCAGCAACTAGGTTTCAGGGTTTACACCGTGGCCTTCATCGTCATACAAACACATGCACACGCGGAAATGGAATCCATATTTCATTTTATCTGGTGATTACCAGAAAAAATGTAACTGTTGTCTCCTTGATAGCGTCCGAGTATGTATAACTATTCGACATCGACTCTGAATCCCATACTGGGCACTAAAGACATCCATTCTTAGTACAGCCAGTACTCCTGTCAGAAGCTACGTGGCTACTAACAGGACGACCGCTGACATTTCAAGGTAAACGTGAAATGTATCAGTCTCTGACATTTACTGGTTTTACTGGTATGCAATAGAATTAGTGTGGAAGTGTGCATGATAGCACCTATGAATCAGTACCCCTACTCTGGGTACCAAATTACCGTGGCACTGCACATCTGCCCCACAAAATGTGAGTCACATTCGAGTGGAATGATTCGAGGTCCTTGACTCAAGTCGACTCCGTCGACTAGAGGACATCGAGTCGAGGACCGCGAGCACCCTCGCTCGAGGTGCTTCCAAACGGTACGGACTCGCAAGTAAGGAGTCCTAAGAACTTCTTAGTAAGAAGTCATAGGAGACTGTAACAAAATCGTCTAACAAGTCTAGAGTCCGGGTAACCAACAGAATCAACTTGTAAGTCATCCTGGCGCAACCCTCAGATTCACAAGACTCCTAGTCTAACTAGTGTCAAAAAGCGATGTGTTGTTTTTCATTAGTCGACGATGGTCTTGCGACATGTGACTTATAGGCTTCACAAAACGACCAACCCAGAAAGATTGTATGAGTCCTCATGACGGAGTTTTGAGGGTCAGGGCAGCTGAAGCAGGATATACAAGTTGCGGGTCACAGGTAGGCGCATTCTCGTCTAGATATTGATTATACTGCCGCGAATGACTTACACTTGGTTTTCCTGTGTAATTGCATCAGTACTTCTGGCGGGCTCCACGATAAACTGATAAGGAGGACTTTTTCCTCACCGCAGGGTTGGACTCCTGACAAAAGGCTATCTTCCAACGATTGGATATGAAATTTAGGCATGGCCCGCCCGCTCCATTTATGATGTTGTTGCATGGGCAAAGTTTCTCTGAGGCCTCTTGTTTCTGAGGTGGCGTTGTCTAAAATCATCTTCTGAACACCAGAGCAGGTGGTGCTCTTTGATTGTGCGGTGCTCGGACTGCGTGCCCATTACACTCAAGTGAATCGTCTGCCGTGGTTGGATACGTGTCCACAACAAGCAAGTCACAAGGAGAAATTCAAGCTTTTCATATGTCTCCACAATATTTGGAAGTTTTTAAATTTAGCCACAGCTGCAATGTACGTCCTACCGTGCGGCTCAAATGTCAGTACTTGCAAAGTACCCCTAACAGCTGCCGCTGCAACTGTGTTTTGACACTTGACAAAGGATGTGGTGTACCACATCGTGTATGACCACTTCCTAGGAATCGCCTGGAACTACCTATTGTTTGGAGAATATGAGAAAACAGTGCAGAAAGCCCACGGCGTGAGCACTCCAACGTTTTGGGCTCCCTCCTGTCCTACCATGTCATGGATGTTAGCATTCCTTCTTATATTCTGTGTCCAATCTCTGTTTTCTTGACAGAAGTGTCCTCTGTCCTCACGACCAAAAAGTATTGATGTGGATCTTAACGTCATGTGCTTGATCTGGCAGGACGGCATGGGAAGCTCTTCCCAGAGAACTGGTGGAGAGGATCTTCTCCTGCCTCGACACAGACACACTGCGCACGCTTCGTCTTGTCAGCAAGTTAGAAAAGGATGCTGCCACGGCCAGCATCCAGCACTTGCGTGTAGATAGTGCGGAAACTCGTGATGATGCTTTGTATCACGAGCTCAGCATACTCAGCGCGCTGACCCACCTTGAGCTTGTTGCCTTCAACCCCAGTAGCCTTCCCCTGCTCAGCGTCCCTTTGTGCTTGAGGCTCTTGCAGCGTCTGGACCTTGACTGGCAGGATGCCACTCAAGCGGGGGATGCAGACCTATTTACACATCTTGCTGCTGCAACTGTGCTCACCTTTCTGCGGTTTGACAGTTACGTCCCTGTGCAGCAAGTGGCGCAGTTTTTGCAGAGATGTCCGGGGCTCGTTGAGCTCGAGTTGCGGCTGTTTGACATGGACGACAGCCTGGCAGAAGCAGTGTCTGCACACAAAAGGTTGGAGCGTTTGTCCTGCTTCCTCCAGAGGGATGTGTACTTCGACCAGGCCTCTGCGCTGCGCTATTTGATGCATGTACCAAAGTTACAGGCACTTTCCGGTGTTGCTCTCACCTCCACCGACATGGCACTCTGCATCTCGTCTATCCAGAGTCTGACTAGGCTCCACATCTCCCGCCTCGAAACTCACCCGGACATCCTCGCCGCCCTTACATGGCTGGACGTTCTTGAGATCGACACCAACTGTTTCTTTGGCATTCCCCCTCAGCAAACCAGCTTCTACCCGCGGGTGCTTATGCCTCTGACGCAGCTGCAACGTCTTGTGCTTGGCGGGAGCCTCGACGCCCCCGCAGTTGCCGAGACGATCTCTGCCATGACACAGCTAACAGAGCTGTACGTGTATGGCCGCATGCCTGTCTGGGTCCTTGCCCGCTGCACGTTTCCCTTGTTGCGCCACCTACGGATGGAGATTGCTGGGGACGAGGAGCCCTTGGCTGCTGTGGAGCCTGCGGGGGTCTTTTCGGGTATTGACAGCCTCAAAGGCTGTCCTTGGGCATCGCTAGCCCACCCCGCGCACCTGGACCACCTGCGCCTGCGGGTTGATGCAGCTGGTTTTCATGGCTTGCGCAGCATTCTCCCCAAGCTCACTGCGCTCACTGCCCTGCTGCTGAACATCGACCATGGGGGAGGGACAACGGTTGATGAGGGTGGGGGGGAGGCTCCACCGCTGGACCCGAATGAGGGACCAGGCGTCGAGGTAGCGACTGTCAGCGATAGGGAAGTGGAAGGCAGGACTGCGGATTCAGTCCCCAGGGAAAGAAAGGAACCGGATTCAGTATGGATGGGTGAGAGTCAGAGGATCTCTGCGGGCGATTTTTTGCGGGCCATGCCACGGCTGGCCACGTTGCAGCTGCGTGGGGTGTTAGATGAGCAACAGTGGGATAAGGATGTGCAGTCCTTAACGGGTCTGACTGGTCTCACCCGCCTGGTGCTTGCGGGATCAAACCCAGATTACCCAGATCGCCTTGCATTCACAAGCCTGCTTCAGCTCACCTGCCTGACACGGCTGAAAACAATTGTTCTGCTGAACCCCTGGTCCCGCATCACAACCAATGAAGAAAAAATGCTCAAAGAGAGCCTCGAGGAATCCTCATATCGTATGGGTTGGACCCCACCCGACTTGCTCCTAGGATATCCTCGATCAGACGCTTAAAGATGGAAATAACATCTTGGGTGGATCTTGGGGTTACTGCTTGGTTCCTCTCCACCTTAAGCTGTTTCTGTCTTTTCTATCGATGCGACTGTGCTGAGAGGTGTGGCAGTTGGCGTACACATTGGAACTGCGTGGGCCCAAAACTCTTTCCCTTTAAAGAGGGGGATGGCGCAAGCTCTGCCTTGGTCATTTCAAGACCGGGTTGAAAGATCAGACTTTGTTGCTCATCGCATAATTAATTTGCCTGACTTGTGTTTGTATGGCCCCTAAACATTCCTGCCTGGTTGTCTGTTGGTTCTGAGCTGAGGCATTTGGCTCTTGAAGAAAGATGTACTGCCCCTGCGCCAGCGGGTATAAGAGCTGGAGATCCGAGGAATCTGGGTGGGACTTTGGTGTGTGCTTGGTGATTTACCAGAGAATTGCCTGTATGTATTTTTAGATTGTATCATATGTATATATATGATGAAAGTGTGCATTTCCGGGGCAGCAGAGTGTAGAAGGGGCTTTGTCAGGACCTATAAGCTTTAAGGCTAAAGCCATTAAGATCGATGGAAGAGGTGAAAGTTTTTTGTCAAAGCAGAGTGTCATCAGGGGCTGTGATGTCATGCGTCTTGGCAGCAATGGAGGGTGGGAGGAAAAGAGATAAGTAAGAATGGGGTGAGTTATGACTAGACTATTGTGTCCACTCGAAAAGTGCAGGACACAATTTAAGCCAGGTACTCTGCATTGTAATCACATGGGTTCTGTTGGAACCAATGCGTATATCGTTGCACGCTCAGTTTGACTGGACTCAGTTGTTGGGGTTGCTTGAAGGGGCAGGACCTCCCCCCCCCCCCCCCCCCCCCAAACCAAAATAACTGTTTTCCTTGGGTGGTGGCTTGAGCCGGCCGACATTGGGCCTGGGGGGTGGCTGGAGGGGGCCAGACGTTGATCCCAGGTGGAGGCGAGTTAGAGCTTGCAAATTAAGGAGAGCTGTGGGCAGATGGACATGAATGGACCACTGCCGAAAACCCCCCTTCCCCATCTTTTACTTATTAAACTTTTACTTCTCCTAAAGATCAGCACGAATGAGGGAGTAACACACTTGAGCAAGTCATACAAGTGGGCTCAATGAAAGATATATCAGGCTGATTTTTAGGAGAAGTAAAAGTTTAATAAGTAAAAGATGGGTAAGGGGGGTTTTCGGCAGTGGTCCATTCATGTCCATCTGCTCACAGCTCTCCTTAATTTGCAAGCTCTAACTCGCCTCCACCTGGGATCAACTAATTCGTGGCTCTTCGTCACACGTGGGCCACCGGCCATGTACCTGTTCTGCTTGGAGGTCCCTTTTACAATGAATTGGAATGTATAAAAAAGTAGCTGAGTGGAGGCCCGGACAATTTGTGTGGACGAGTTGCTGGAAAACCCGCTCCTCTTTGGGGAGCTTCAAAGCCCCCCCACCTCCCCACCTGTTATGCATGTATCTACAAATCTTGATCGGGTTTATGCTGGCCAGGATGATTTCCTCTTCCTTCCTTTCCCTCATAGAAGTGCATCGCCGCTTCATCAAATTGAATTATGGGTTCAAATCTGTCTGCATTTTAAAGTGCGACACAGATCACTAGATGGGTAGGAGACACATATAAGGCAGGGGAGGGGTGGATGGGGCCCCATCCACCCCTCCCCCTGCCTTATATGCAAAACCATTTCCCTCTTTTACAATCCTGTTTGTTATACCAGACTAGTGGTTTTCGTTGTTGTGGGACTTCATGCACATTGTGCACCTTCCTTGTAGAAGTTGCAGAGTTTTGGAACGAGCCTTTCTTCCACAACCGAACCCCCTCCTCTTCGACTTTGGCTTACACGAGTGCTCCAAGCTTAAGCTGCACGGGGTTTGGCATGCAGCACAGTGTTACAGGAGCTCCAACTGCAGCTCCATGTATAAGTCCAACAGTGGGATGATGTGTATCGTCAAAGAATATCTCTAACAATCCGATTCTATTTCACTTCTAGTAGAAGTGAAATAGAGGTTTCTAAGGTAGAAGTTCTACCGCAACAACCGACTTGACACAGCACGACCCATAGGGTACCGACTCGGTACTACCAAGAGAGATCACGCGGATACCGGTACCCATGGATCGTTGTCGAGTTGCCAGTGGGCTCCTGCGTTAGCCGCGTGAATCTCTTTTTGAGAACTTGGTATGGCAAGATTGTTTCTTCTACATGAAGAGAATTTTAGGGGGTGTAGCATTTTGGAATATTTGGATTGCATAGGTCCTCCTCCAAGGTGATCTGGACGGCGTCTGCACCTCCGGTAGTCATTTCACAGTTATCGCAATTTCATTTGTGTACTCCAGCATCCTGCATATCTTCTTCAACCACAGTAAGCGATTATTTGTTTTTCGTTAAGAGAATATTTTCTTTCGATTGCGATCACCTCGATTGGACGTCATACACACTGCCTAGAACGTCTACCCAGAGGGTAAGGATACCACACAAGACCAATCACTTCGTTTGAGCTCTGAACATGGCCATTACTGAGGGCTTTGCTGGCCCGAATGTTGAGGCAGACTAGAAAGGCCTTAGCAGCAGCAGTGAAGGGGGAGGTTAGGCTTCAATGATTACTCTTGGTGCTCATCAGGCTTTGGTAAATGCAGGTGTCCAGCTAAGCAATTGGAATGCCAAGCCTTACGGTGGAAAACATCAAGATAGCAGTTGATGAAGTAATTGGCACAAAGGGAGACAACACTATTCAAGAATATGTTATCAGCTGCTTGGAGGACGACACTTTTGACTTTGGTGAAGATGGGAAAGAGGCATTCCAGGCATTTGGAGAAATGCTGGTAGGTCGGAGGGAAAAGATGACTGTGATGACCAGTGACTGATGAATTTAAATGTTTTCTTACACTAGGCAACGGACAATAGAAGTACGGGCTCAGTGGAATGTGGTGGGGTCCTTGAAACTCAATCCAAATCAGTTATAGACTCTGCGCCTGCTCGCACACACGCGCACACACACCCCCCCCCCAACACACACACACACACACACACACACACACACACACACACACACACACCTGCACGCCCAATACACACACACACACACATACACACATGCATCACACACACACACACTCACATACATACATACATACATACACACACACACACACACGCAACACACACACACACACACAACACAGAGAGAGAGGGGAGGGTAGGGAGAGAGAGAGAGAGGGAGGGAGAGGAGAGGGAGTGTCTGTGTGTTGGGGGGGGGGCGGGCGGGGGGGCGAGCAATGCAGTGTAGGGGGAGTTGAAGGAATGGAAAGGGAAAATGTGGGAGCTTACAGAGAAGGAAACCCGATTCATTCCTTAAGACCCTTGCCTACACAAAAACACCATGGGAGCCACATGGGCAACCTCGTTCCCCGAACACACGGCGGGACAGACGGCTGTCCTACTTTCGTCACACTGGGAACTCCAATAGAGTCAGATGATCGTGGAAATTCAGCACTACTTTCTTCCTTTCGGGTCGAGTCAATCCCGATCCCGATCGTGACAAACTTCGGACTGGACTCTGAGCTTGTTGGAGTTGCCAGTCACACTGCTGCCTGAGGGACAGACTATGTTGAGCAGGTGGGGGCGGAGTGCCTTGCCAACCTGGAAGAGGCGAGGGAAGCCTGCCGCAAATTGGCTGCCAAGCTGGGAGGCCCTGCGGGAGCACCTGCCAAACAGGCCTTCCGAAGTCTAGAAGGTATCACATTCTTGGGCGTTTTTTAATCTCTCCTGTTCATCTTACTCCCTTCCCTCCTCTTTAATTTCGTTGTGTGTGTGTGTGTGTGTGTGTGTGTGTGTGTGTGTGTGTGTGTGTGTGTGTGTGTGTGTGTGTGTGTGTGTGTGTGTGTGTGAGCGTGCGCATGTATGTGCATCTGAGGTGCTTTCAAAACTGATGTGTGGTTGAGAGATACGAATTTCCTGTTGCACTGAGGAAGCTCAATGCCGTCGTTCCCTGTCTCAGACATGCCTGCAGAGGTAACGTGGAATGGAGGAATTTCATCAAGGGGAAGCTTTCGGCACTAATCTGAAACCCTAGAGTAGATGGTCCTCAGACCGGACATTAAAAAGAAGCTGGCTCGCAGGTGGCCCAGTGCTTCTGGACGAGTTGAACCGGGTCACGCTGCATGCAAGCGAAACATTCTCCGCCCGCCACGCAATCCAGACGCCGTTCGAGGAGTTTCGGGTGGGGGCTAATCTGCCGCAAGTATCTGAGAAAGAACTGGCGAAGCTGCGGAAACGGGATGAGGCTGAGGAAAAGAAAGCACGGGCAGCTCTTGCTGCCCACCAGGTTCAACCTCTGCTTTCCCTTCCCTGTGACCTGGACCACCGCTGGACCACTCACCAGCTTGTTCGTGGCGGGTTGGTGGCTGCGTGCATGGTCATGTGCGTGTTCGTGTGCATGTGCGTGTGCGTGTGCGTGCGTGCGTGCGTGCATGCGTGCGTGTGTGTGCGCGCGCGCGCGCCTGTGAGGTTGAAGGGGGGGGGAGGGGTACAGAAAGAGAGAGACAGAGAGAGAGAGAGAGAGAGAGAGAGAGAGAGAGAGAGAGAGAGAGAGAGAGATAGAGACACACACACACAGAGAGAGAGAGAGAGGGGGGGGGAGAGAGAGAGAGAGAGAGAGAGAGAGAGAGAGAGAGAGAGAGAGAGAGAGAGAGAGAGAGAGAGAGAGAGAGAGAGAGAGAGAGAGAGAGAGAGAACCCGGGGGGGGGGGGAGGGAGGGAGTAGATTCCAGAAAGAGAAGAAGATGGAATGCGTGACTGCACATATGCGGGCACTTCCGCAATGTTTGGAGTGCTTGCTGAGGGGATGGGGGGGGGGGGGGGCTGACAGGCGCAAGCAGCAGAGAGGGCAGCGGGAGCGGCCCCACCATAGTGCGCAACTCCGGGGGTGGCGGCTGCCGCGATGTCCATCTGGAGAACTTCAGCCTGTCCAATGGAGGCCAAGATCTGCTGGAGGTGTGCTTCCCTCCCCGCCACCCTCCACGCTCTCTCATGCCAGCTGGCACGCGCACATGACGGCATCTTCTTTTGCTAATTTCTGGCTCGATTCAAATGGTGGCGGAAACATTCCTTTCTCCTCATTTACTTCTACCCTTGCACATGCCGTCCCCCTCATCGAAAGGTTATTAGTAGCCCCACCCCTCTCTGTGTGTCACACCCCCCCCCCCCTCTCTCTCTCTCTCTCTCTCTCTCTCTCTCTCTCTCTCTCTCTCTCTCTCTCTCTCTCTCTCTCTCTCTCTCTCTCTCTCTCTCTCTTCCCCCCCTCTCTCCGCCTCTTCCCTCCCTGCCTCTCCCTCTACCCCTGTGTGTGTGTGTGTGTGTGTGTGTGTGTGTGTGTCGTGTGGGGGGGGGGGTGTCAGCTTCGTACACATTCAAGAAAGTCAAGTATGTGTAAAGGGTAACAAGGTCTTCTTCAAGGGCTGGCGTGGCGAAGTGAAGAGCTGCCCCGGGGGGTTTGCTCAGGACGCAAGTCTCATGATGGCGTTTGGAAGGCGGTACGGTCTAGTTGGGAGGAATGGTACCGGCAAGACAACCCTCCTGCGCGCCATGGCCAGCCACCAGATAAAGGGCATTCCCTCCAACTGCCAGATTCTGCATGTCGAACAAGAGGTGACCCCCCATCCAATCACTAACAGGAGGTGACCCCCCATCCAATCACTAACAGGAGGTGACCCCCCATCCAATCACCAACAGAAGGTGACCCCCATCCAATCACTAACAGGAGGTGACCCCCCATCCAATCACTAACAGGAGGAGACCCCCCATCCAATCACTAACAGGAGGTGACCCCCCATCCAATCACCAACAGAAGGTGACCCCCCATCCAATCACTAACAGGAGGAGACCCCCATCCAATCACTAACAGGAGGTGACCCCCCATCCAATCACCAACAGGACGTGACCCCCCATCCAATCACTAACAAGAGGTGACCCCCCATCCAATCACCAACAGAAGGTGACCCCCCATCCAATCACTAACAGGAGGTGACCCCCCATCCAATCACTAACAAGAGGTGACCCCCATCCAATCACTAACAAGAGGTGACCCACCATCCAATCACTAACAAGAGGTGACCCCCCATCCAATCACCAACAGGAGGTGACCCCCCATCCAATCACCAACAGGACGTGACCCCCCATCCAATCACCAACAGAAGGTGACCCCCCATCCAATCACTAACAGGAGGTGACCCCCCATCCAATCACCAACAGGACGTGACCCCCATCGAATCACGAACAGGATGTGACCCCCCATCCAATCACCAACAGAAGGTGACCCCCATCCAATCACTAACAGGAGGTGACCCCCCATCCAATCACTAACAAGAGGTGACCCCCCATCGAATCACCAACAGGATGTGACCCCCCATCCAATCACCAACAGGACGTGACCCCCCATCCAATCACCAACAGAAGGTGACCCCCCATCCAATCACTAACAGGACGTGACTCCCCATCCAATCACTAACAGGACGTGACCCCCCATCCAATCACCAACAGGACGTGACCCCCCATCCAATCACTAACAAGAGGTGACCCCCCATCGAATCACCAACAGGATGTGACCCCCCATCCAATCACCAACAGGACGTGACCCCCCATCCAATCACCAACAGAAGGTGACCCCCCATCCAATCACTAACAGGACGTGACTCCCCATCCAATCACTAACAGGACGTGACCCCCCATCCAATCACCAACAGGACGTGACCCCCCATCCAATCACTAACAAGAGGTGACCCCCCATCCAATCACTAACAGGAGGTGCCTCCCCATCCAAACATCCAGCTGCAAACATCCAAACATTCATAGATCTTTGTCCTTGCGGACATACCTTCTCATCATGCTTTGTGCACAATGATAGACATTGATGCATGTCAAAGTCAGACATCCAAATATCTTCCAAATGGCTGCCAAATACCTTCCTTCACACCTTTGGTATCGTCTGGTCATGCCCATCGAAGGGGAGGTCCCTCTGCGCCCTGAGAGCCATCTGTTTCCTTTGTATATGCGTGTATGTGTGTCTGTGGATGTGGGTGCGCCTGTGTGCATGAGGGCGAGAGTACTTGGTGGGTAGGGGGAGAGGGCCGGCGAGGGGGGGGGGGGTAGCGGGCAGACTGGGAGTGGGAGATGACTGGCAGTACAAGAGCAATACAGCAGTACAACCGCAGCAATTTCAGACGTGTATGGTTGTCATCCCTCTGCCAAGGCGCTTGCCTTTGTTCCGTCCTTTCCTTCCCAAAGTGAGGGGGCATGCGGCCTGCAGGTGGTGGGGGACGACCGCACAGTACTCCAAGCGGTACTGGACACGGACACAGAGCGTACCGCTCTCCTGGCGGAGGAGGCGGCTCTGTCCGCAGAGGCCGGGGGAGAGGGGGCTGCCGCGGCCGCGCGCCCCTCTGAGGAAGGCGGGGCAGCACCCGCCGTCCCAAATGGGGCCCCCGCTGCGGAAGGCGACAAGGCCGCACGCCTGCAGGCTGTGTACAAGCGGCTGCAGGAGATCGACGCCGACGGTGCCGAAGCTCGCGCTGCCGCCATTCTTGCTGGCCTGTCTTTCGCTCCCGAAATGCAGGTGAAAGTTTTGTCTGTCTGTGTGTGTGCATGTGTGTGTGTGTGTGTGTGTGTGTGTGTGTGTGTGTGTGTGTGTGTGTGTATGTGTGTGTGTGTGTGTGTGTGTGTGTGTGTGTGTGTGTGTGTGTGTGTGTGTGTGTGTTTCCGGCTCTTTTGCTCCCCTCCCTTCCGCTAGCACCTTACAGCAGACAAGGGGTTTGAGATACTAACCCCCTTCTCAGAGATAGGAGGAGGGAGAGAGGGAGGGCGGATGAGAGGTAGGGAGGGCGAGGCGGACTGCGAGGGCCCGGGAAGGGGGGAGGGTTCGGGGAAATCTGCATGGGGGAGGGGCCAGAGGAAGCGGAGGGGTAGCTTGCCCATCGCCGGTCATAGGTGGGAGACAAGGGTAGGGGAGGAAGTGTAAGTTAGGAGCTGGAGAAAGGGAAAGATGGAGAGATGGTGCGGGGGAAGACCAGGGATGGACCCCCCGGGGGGTGTGTGCTGCTGGGGGGCTGGGGCTTGGCTATTTATCTTCAGTACGTGACAGAGCACATGTGGAGGCTCGTGTAGCCGGTCCAATGAAGATGGTCATGTGACGGGAGGGAGGGCGAGGGAGCAGGTGACCAGCGTGACTTGTGAATGCAGAGGATCCCTGGCGGTATTGTATGGGGTGAATCGTTTCAATTACATGGAGGATGACGTGCACGGCGCGGAATAAGGTTTTATCGTTTAGGGTTTTAGGGTCTAAGCTGTGTGCCAATTGGCACACAGCTTAGTACCAAAAACGATGAAGGTCGTGAATGGTGGCAGCACGTGCATGGAGGGCGGGGCGGGAGTGTGAGTACTTTTGGGGTGACAGGGGAGGGCGACCAAAACCTTTTCGGGCGGCTGGCGAATGCGTGTGGCCCTGGCGCGGGCCTTGTTTGTGGAACCGGACATTCTGTTGCTGGATGAGCCTACCAACCACCTGGACCTTCATGCTGTGCTTTGGCTTGAGGTACCCTTTCCCGTGACAAGATTGGGAAAAAAAATTTAAAAAAAAAAAAAAAAAAAAAAAAAAAAAACGGCCTGATATGTCAATAACCCCATGCCAAATGGATTTTAACCTTTCCTCCCCCAGACCCGACTGTATATGTCTGAGTGGGATCTTCAGCAAGGCAAAATCTGTGTGGCTTCCCGGCGTGAAGTTCCGTCCTTTCGAGTCGGGACAATCCCGGTCATTGTGTGTGTAGTGTGAGTGTGTGTGTGTGTGTGTGTGTGTGTGTGCGTGTGTGTGTGTAGGTGTATGTGTAGGTGTGTGTCTGGGGGGTGTGTGTGTGTGTGTGTGTGTGTGTGTGTGTGTGTGTGTGTGTGTGTGTGTGTGTGTGTGTTTGTTTGCAACCGCGGCCGTGCGTGTGTGCTTGCTTTGCCTACGTTAGTGCAGGGACACAGGAGTTAGTACACAAGGGCATAAGAAGGCAGACCGGCATTGGCCACAGACACAGTAAACGAATTTTTCCCCTGGGACGTGGGAACAGGACTATCTGCTGAAATGGCCCAAGACAGTGCTGGTTGTCAGTCACGCTCGAGAGTTCCTGAACATGGTGTGCACCGACGTCCTGCACCTGCATTCGCGCAAACTGACTCAGTACCGAGGAAACTATGACACGTTTGAGAAGACGGCTGCGGAACGGCTGCGGAACGCAAAAAAGGCGTCTGAAGGCATTGACCGGCAGCGTCGGCACATGCAGGTGTTGAACCCTGGTGTCTGTCTTGGGCATGCGATCTTCTGCGCTCCCAGTCAGAGTGGGACGTTTTTTCATGTTGTGAATTAAATGGGGATATGATATTGTCACCGGCCCTTTTGTTTGCAAGGTTTTGTTGTCTGCATCGGAATTGCGTTAAGCCGGAGGTGGAGCGGCATAGAGGGAATCCTTAGCAGTGGAAGGTAAATAGGGTAGATTGGCAGTGTAATGAGCGCTGGAACCTGCGACGCCAAATTGCCTGTGATTGATGTGTTAAATGTCAGATCAGCAAAGGATTTGAACCTAGGACCACTGGGCCCAATGGATGCATGGCACCAATAACCAGAAGTGCTTCTTCCTCAGGTCATCTAATTGTCTGCGTCATTAAATTCTGGGATTCCCCACCCGCAGGGGGGGGGGTGTTGCCACATATCAATATCTTTGCTTCGTTTTTCATTTGGATGAGCTGACAGTGACTCCCGCGGCCCCGCGCCCCCCCCCCCAAAAAACCTTTTTGTCCCCTATTTACCAAATGTCTCGAACATCCTTGTGCGGCAGGCCTTCGTGGACAAGTTCCGGTACAATGCCAAGCGAGCTTCGCTGGTACAGTCACGCATCAAGGCCATTGAGCGATTAGGAACCGTGGAGGTGGCTGAGGAGGACCCCGAGTGCGACCCTCAACCCTGCTTCCTCCCAACTTCAACCTTCTCCCTCTTCCTCCGCGCATCTTGCTGTTTGTGTTCCCTCTAACGCTGGCTCTCTTACATTGGAGCCTTGAGTGGGCATTGGGGCCTTGAGTAGGCCTTTTTTAATGGAAATCCCACGCCCTTTTGCCCCCCCCCCCCGCGCCCTGGCCTTCTCCCTTTGAGTTTCCCCATGGCGTGAGTCTCCTCATTGATGCACACGGCTTGTGTTTCGACAGAGAAGCATTTCAGAAAGAATGTCGTTCAGCCAGGGAAAGCCTTCACTCCAGATGCTTTCCAGGAGCTGTTGTACCTCCCATTCTGCCAGGAGCCGAGTTCTAGCCTTGACTTTAGAAATAGAGCATCTATTGCAAGCACTTGGTTTCTACCGGTGGCCCTGATAAGAGATAATTGGTTGCACGCGCTTGGGTTCTGCCATTACTGTTTAGTAACAGCCCATCTGCTGCAGAGATATTGATGGTGCAGTGGAGCACAGATGCATCTTTTGATGCACGGTGCGCGGAGGGGCTCTGTGGAAGCACAGGCACTAGGTTTGAGGAATGATTAGGTTTGGATGTGCTCACTGAATAAGTCTGAACAACGAGGTCTGAAACGTACAGGTGTGGCAGGTGTTCGACATCTGGTGAATGCAGAGGTGCTTTGCCTGTTGGATGAATTTCCTTGCAGAAACGGGCCACAGCTTGGTATTGCATGAATGGTGGGAAGTTATACAAACATGCCTTCATCCAGTCATTTATTCATTGATTCATTCCATTATTCAGTCATGTCTTGTTCAATCGTTCATCCATACATCTGTTTACATCCGTAGAGCCCTCAATCATTCATACATCCGTTCATTCATCCATCCATCCACTCATTTATTCACTAATTCAATCGCTTGCTCACGCACTCACTCACTCACTCACTCACTCACTCACTCATTCATTCATTCATCCATCCATCCATCCATCCATCCATCCATTCATTCATTCATCATTTACGGGGGGGACCAGATACATCTTCCGGTTTCCGCAACCGGATGAGGTGGCGCCGCCCATCATCGCCTTTATGGACGTGGCTTTCGGCTATTCCAAGGGACCAACGCTCTATTACAACCTCAACTTTGGCATTGACATGGGGAGCCGCTTGGCCATTGTCGGGCCCAATGGTGAGCCTCCCTGCCCTTGCTGCCCTCCCTGCCCTTCCTGCTTCCTTCCGCATCTGCGCCTCCCTGCCCTCCTCCCCCTCCCCCTCCCCCTCCCGCTACCGGGGGAAGGAACGACAGTGAATGAGAGCGCGCGCGCGCGCGCGCGCGCGTGTGTGTGTGTGTGTGTGTGTGTGTGTGTGTGTGTGTGTGTGTGTGTGTGTGTGTGTGTGTGTGTGTGAGAGAGAGAGAGAGAGAGAGAGAGAGAGAGAGAGAGAGAGAGAGAGAGAGAGAGAGATGCAATCTGGATCTCGTGTACTTCAGTGTTACAGAAGGGTGCTTAGGCACGTGTTCCGTTGTGGTGTGTTTCAGACATGCCCTTGAATATGGTGTCTTTTTGAGTAAAGTGGGGCGGGGGGATGAGACAAGTATGTCAATTGTGGTGTATTTCAGACACGCATTACAACTGTATAGGGGTGAGAGGTTGGAGCTGCTTTTGTATCTTTGGAGGAGAGATTTGAAAAATGGCCCAAGTCAGTGGAAGAAGAAGGTACCTGAGCACTGAGTCACATTTGGGACCAGGTATTGGGAAGTCCACGTTGCTGAATCTGATTTCCGGAGGGTTGGAGCCGACATCTGGGCATGTGACACGGAACCCCAAAGTCCGCATGGCCACGTTCGCTCAGCACCACGTGGATGGGATGGACTTGGCGCTCACCCCCCTCACCTACATGAAGAAGTCCTTCCCACTCTCTAAAGAGCAGGAACTGCGGTATTGCACCCCCGCCCTCCCCCATTTTGGGGCAAACCTGGCAAGCCCGAGATGTTGTATATGCTGTGCACACAAGTCTGCATGTGTGTGTGTGTGTGTGTGTGTGTGTGTGTGTGTGTGTGTGTGTGTGTGTGTGTGAGCGCGCGTGCGTGCGTGTGTATGTGTGCGTGTATGGGGGTATGCATGTGTGTGTGCGCGCGCGTGCGCACGTATGCGTGCATGTGTGCGCGCACGCTTGTGTGTGTGTGTGTGTGTGTGTGTGTGTGTGTGTGTGTGTGTGGGCGCGCGCGCGCGTGCGCCCGCGAGCGTGCGTATGCAAAGGTGGGACGCGTGTGACGTTTGAGTCATAAAAGTATTTGCCTACGGAATAGTCTTTGGTGTTTGTTCAGAGTCCGATGTCCTTTTGTCCCCCCCCACCCCGGGGTTCCCAAAGCACATGCCCGTCTCTGATCTTAGTCTCCACAATGTCACGGCTGTAAGGGAACATATAGCCTTTTGAGACAAAGCGGATATGTAGCGTGCGAAACACACTTTTTTAAAGGTGCTGACACTTGGGTTGGACTCAAGGTCCATGCTTCAATTTTTCCTCGGGCCGCATTGTTTCATTCTTTGCTTTTATATCTGGTTGTTGATTTGGGGGCTGGGGTGCAGGACTCATTTGGGATCGTTCGGAATAGGAGGGGAGCTGGCTCTGCAGACCATGTACACACTTTCTGGGGGCCAGAAGTCGCGCGTGGCATTTGCAAAAGTGACATACACACAGCCGCACATCCTCCTGTTGGACGAGCCCAGCAATCACTTGGATATTGATGCCGTCCAGGCCCTCATCCAGGTCAGTCTTCTCAGCTCTCGCTCATCTTGTTTTGGGGCCTCTGCCAATGTGTCTGCAGAGCAAGCAATTCATGGAGGCTGTGCATGTATTCCATGGAGGCTGACAGGACGGCAGTGTAGAAACCCCTCTCTCTCTCTCTCTCTCTCTCTCTCTCTCTCTCTCTCTCTCTCTCTCTCTCTCTCTCTCTCTCTCTCTCTCTCTCTCTCTCTCTCTCGCGCGCGCGCGCGCGCGCGGACAAACAGACAGACATACACCCACACACACACACACACACACACACACACACACACACACACACACACACACACACACGCACACACACATATATATACACACACCATGTAGTGGAACAGGGATCTCAGGTGTGTCCTGCCCCCCCCCCCTACATGCTGTCTCTGGTGCAGGTATCTCTCCATTTTATCATTTTTTTAAACATTTTTATCTCCTTTGTTTTGGTCCGCGTCATGGATTGTGTGGGGGGTGCGTGGGTGCAGGGTTTGAACCAATTCAAAGGCGGCGTGTTGATGGTGTCCCACGACCAGCACCTGATAGAGGCCACCGTGAACCAGCTCTGGGTGGTGGAGAACGGCACCGTCACTCCCTTCAGCGGAGACTTTCAGGAGTACAAGAAGAAGCTTCGCGAGCGCATGTTCAAGACGGCATGAGACCCTGCGTGGTTTGGGGGGTGTAGAGGGGAGGATGCTCAAGCCGTCCTAAGACCATGCGTGGGTTGGGGGGGGGGGGGGACGAGAAGGAAAAAAGGGGGGAGAGAATGAGGGGGGGGGAGAGAGAGAGAGAGAGAGAGAGAGAGAGAGAGAGAGAGAGAGAGAGAGAGAGAGAGAGAGAGAGAGAGAGAGAGAGAGAGAGAGAGAGAGAGAGAGCGTGAGTGTGCGAGAGACGTATGTGTGTGTGTGGGGGGTGGGTGGAATGTGTATATGTGAATGTGCCGGCTATTAGTGATACTGCACTATGTGTCTGTAATGTCATATTGAGAACCATGCCCGCTTTCCCTACAGTGAAAGGGCTGAGGCAATATTTGTTCCTACTTACAAGCGATTTGGTATCAGGAAAGTTTAGCACGTACGTAGTTCAAGTTTACTGATAGGAAGTGCCACATGTTGTCTATTGTTGAATGCGATAGTGCATACCATTTGTTAAATTTTGAGTAGTACGCAACTTTAAATGAGGCGTTCTGCACATCGATACGGCACGTGCCAAATGCAGTGCACCGCATTTGGGAGCGATCTGCATCATTAGTTGTCTGTCCCTTACAGTATAATCAGGTATCTTTTGATCGTTGCTCTTGCTGTCCAATGTCTAAACAAAGAAGGTAGTATCACAACACTAAAATTGCTCCTTACAAGTCTACAAACTTTCTTTATTCGGGGGCGTCGTCCTGGAAAGGCGGGAAGCCACATTGTTTTTTCTTTTGATGCAACGACTGAGAATAGCCTGCAAAAAGCTTGTAAACTTCATGTATCCCGATTCTTCTCTCGTTAGACCCACTTCTCTGGGTATGCCCGTTTGTGGTAACAAAACAAATCCAAGTTTGATACTATCGCAGTTACAGTTTTGTTTATAGCCACTTGCCATTTGCGCTGCTTTTGCAAAAGGTAGAGGACAGGAAGGGCAATGGGCATGCCTCTCCTCCCAAATCATATAAGAGAAAAAAGAAATATATCACTCTCTCGCGCTTCTTAGAAACAGTGTTACGTAACGTCTCAAGCTTCCGGAGCCCTAACAGTAACGTGTCTACATCATAACGGCCGCTGGTCGAAATCATCAACTAAACGTTTCGTTGAAAACAATGAAATCTCGACAGCTCGAAAAAGAGAAAAACAAAAAGGACAAAAAGGAGGGGCAGGG
>KV908414.1:330649-340649 GCA_002005505.1 Botryococcus braunii
GACGGGCCCCAGAAATTGAATGCGCAAGTAGCAACGTCTGGAGAGGTGGGTGGATTCAATATACATTATGGCCGACCTGTCCACAACTGCCTTGCTCAAGACTTTTGCCAGGAGAAGACATAACATATCTACCTGTTAAGATATATGTATGTGGATGTATGTGATCATGTTCACGTTCATATACAGGCTTTTATGTATCAAGTGGATAAAACCCGCTCAGCAAACTTGCTTTCTGCAGTCATAAGAATTTGCCAACAACTGCACAAGAACTTGAATCAGCACTCATAGGAGTTCCACACGTATTTTCACACAAAGACTCTAGAGCTCCTCAAGGCCATGAGCATTAAGCCATGAAAGTTACGGAACTGGCTACTTTTGGGAATGCAAGCACTCAGCGGTCGTGGGGTTAGTCGAAGGAGAAGAATTTTCTGCAGTGGGGACGTTGTGCAGGGGCCTCAAGTGGGTGGAGAACCGCCGGCAGAGGTGCATGTCTTGGATGTGACCCCGCTGAATGACGTGTTAGAGGCTGTTGCCAAGGACATACAAGGTGAGTCAATACCAGAGAAAGTCAGCTTCTTAGATTCGCCATTGTCAAAGCTTGTCGGTGTTGTACGTTAGGCATTACTGTATGAAGTCTGAGTCCTATGTGCGTCATTACCACAGCAGTTTGGACTTGCACGGGTTTCACTTCCAGATTCTTTCAGGACTGGTACGGCATTCACTATGAAAGCATGTCAGAGTTCCAATTGAATTCATCCCCTGAACAAGCCGCTTACCCAAATTACTCACTACCACAGCAATTCCAATTGAATTCATCCCCTGAACAAGCCAGTTACCCAAATTACTCACTACCACAGCAATTCCAATTCCTGCTTTAGTAAAAACCAGAGCCAATGAGATATTTAGATTTTGTCATTGCCATAGCAAGTCCAATTCCTACATAGATGTGCATGAGAGGAAGAGGAATTTTGTAGGTCAGGCATTGCCAGAGCAAGTCTAATGCCCACATTAGTGATAGTCAGACCCTAGTGGAATTTGTCGATTAATCGTTACAGAGCAAGTCAAGATTCATACGTTAATGTTCATGAGACTAAGCCGGATTCCTACGTTAGTGATTACCAAGGCAAGGCGGTTTCTTCAGTTAGTCATGTCTTCAGCGCAAGCCCAATTTCTGCAATGGTGATCACACTGAGGTGGATTTCTACATGTGCCATGCATCTGCAAGGACGTCTATTGCCACATGTAGGAATCCACCCTAGTGTGGTAATCACCTAAGCATGTGGGAATGCCTCCTAGGGGTTACATTCACGGTTTCAAAGCCTATGCATGCAATTGACAGCCGACTAATCTGCAACATGACTGCCACTTGAGCAAGTGCTTCTTAGATGCCTACAATGCTCACCTCCTTGTGTGGCGTCCAGCATGCCCCCCTGCATGCAGAAGAGTGCTGCTCCTCTCATTCATTCATTTCTCATTCATTCTCCCCTCTCATTTTGTACCTAAGAGAATACTGAACTCCTCCCCCCTCTTCATCTACCTCTCCCCTTGCTTCTTCATTGTGATCTACTCTTGATTTACCTCCATCTTGATCCTCTCCCGCTGGCCCTCTGCTTCCCCTGCGTGAGACTGTGTGTTGCTTCATATATGGCCACTTCCGTCCTCAGCCTTTTTGTTTCCCGTCCCTCTGCTACTGTATGCGGTATGTATCGTTATGCAGTATGCATCAGTTCTACATCCTGTGAGTGCATCCTCCTCCAGGAATCACACTTTCTGCTTAACAAGTGATTTGATGTTATGCTGATGTGGCAAACAAGAATGCGGAGTTGGGACTCAGAGGCCGGAATGGGATTGTGAAGTGTTGCCAACTTTGGCAATGTGAAGCCTTGCCTGCTTTGTACTTCTGGAATTCTGCATCTGAAGAAGGCTGCTTTGCAAGTTTGGCTATGTAAGAAGTGTTGCTATTTAGGAAGTTGCTGGTTTAGCACTGGCTAAATCAGCAGTGGCTAAAACAAGGATGTGACTGCCAAGGGAGGGGCTAAATAGGAAGTGCCTTGTTTGGAAGTCCACATTGGATGTCTGGGTTGGAAGAAAGAAAGTGATGTTTGTTGTCAGCAAGCGTGGAAAGAGGGGAGGTGAGGTTGGGGTTCAGAAACGGCAGATGCGGCCAAAGCTGCCGCCAAGTGGGAAGCTGGGAAGCTGTCCCAGAAGCAGCAAGAAGCTATGCGGGTAGTGAAAGAGGCGATCGCCGACACTGCTGGTGCTTCGGCAGCAGTGGCTGCTGCCACCCAGGCATGTGCACTTCCACTATCCCAGCAAGACTTGCTGTAGGCTCTTTCCGACTCCTTGTGTGTGTGTGTGTGTGTGTGTGTGTGTGTGTGTGTGTGTGTGTGTGTGTGTGTGTGTGTGTGTGTGTGTTGGGGTGGGGGACGGTTTGGGGGTGGGGGAGGACCTTGTCTCAGTGCGAATGCTCTTGTATCTGTGCTGACTACAACAGGATGGATTGGGGAGAGGAGAATCAATATGGATAACTGGGTGGAGGGAGAGGTAGGAAAGATGTAAGAGGCAGGTGCAAGGTAGATATACGATGCAGATGGATGTGAGGATCGGGATATGAGCCTGCCACTTTAGAACGTGAGAGGAAACGTTCGGTCATTGTTTGTCACTGTACACATGAGCAAGCATCCACAGTTTCTTGGATATCAAGGTCCTATACGCTTGATATCCGTGAACTGGTGGGTGCCCGCAAACAAGGTCGAAAGTTTGGGGAGAAGAGTACATCTTTTGCTCGATGTCACGGAGGGTTGTGTGTGTTTGGTATGCTGTAGCCGCTGCTGAAGAAGGCTGCCACTGCGGGCGGCAGTACAGCGGAACCCGCGCCCCTACCTGTGGTGATAGTGGGAGAAGGTGCAGCCCCCGAGCTGGGGATACACGAGGACTTGACTGGCTTCGACCTTGTGAAGAAGGTGCGCCGTCTAATTCGTGCCAGGAATAGCAAGCTTTTTGGATGTGTCAGCCTGCTTCTTGCCATTTGCATGGTCATACTTTCTCACCATTTTTTTGAGCTTTTGGACATTGAGGTCATCGGCTTAGTACATTGCTGTCTTCGCCGCAGCCGTCCTTTCTCCTGTCTTACTTTACCATGACTTCGAGTTAGTCACCTGCTTTCTATCACTTGCACGGCCATAGTTTCGTCATCGTTATCACTCTGTTTCCACCAGCAATCTTCGTCTCTACCCCCCCCCCTTGTTTGTGCTGTCTTCCCCCCCCCCCCCCGGGCTCCCCATGCCCCCTCCTCTCCCTTCTCCCCCCCCCTCTCTCCCCCCTTTCCCCCCTCTCTCTCCCCTCTCCCCCTCTTCCTCTCCCGCTCTCTCTAGCTCGGAGAGGGGGAGAGGGGCAGGAGAAGGGGGGGGGAGACAGAGAGGGGAAGGGGCAGAGAAATGGGGGTTGGGGGGGGGGGTGGGGGCAGAGTTGTGGATGTGGCTTACAAACCTCATGGCCACGTGATAAAGCGAGCGGTGCAATGTGGGAGGTGGGTGAGGGTACCGCTGCAGGCTGTAGAGATGGGGAAGGGAGCCAAGGACAATTGGGAGGAGTTTGATCACCGTCTGAAGCAGGCAGACCTAGATGCTTCAGTCTTCAAGAGCATCCTCCAGCGTGTTAAAGACTTTCATCAGGTGCTCATGCCTCCCTGCAGACTGTCTGTTCCTCCATCATGCACCCAAGTAAACCAAGTCTCTCTCTCTCTCTCTCTCTCTCTCTCTCTCTCTCTCCTCTCTCTCTCTCCTCTCTCTCTCTCTCTCTCCTCTCTCTCCTCTCCTCTCTCTCTCTCTCTCTCTCTCTCTCTCTCTCTCTCTCTCTCTCTCTCTCTCTCTCTCTCTCTCTCTCTCTCTCTCTCTCTCTCTCTCTCCTCTCTCTCTCTCTCTCTCCCCCCCCCCTCTCTCCCTCTCACCCCCCCCCCTCTCTCTCCCTCTCACCCCCCCCCCCATGCGGGAGTGCATATGCACGCACAGACGTCTGCACAATCTCTACAGCAGGCGTGGGGCCGGATTAAAACTGCCGCAGGGTTTCCGAGTGTGTGCACGGTGATCATACAGACACACAAGTTTCAAAGTCAGTCATAACACTGTACGACCATGCAGGGGCATCTCCAGCAGTTACACACCTGTCCAAGTTCTTTGGATTCTAGAACACAACTGGCAAAAATTGATGCTTCAACCCGGATCGACTTTTGTCAAGTCTTTTTAGAATCTTTGACAGCCCGCGTGGCTTTGTTTGCAAGAACAGACTAAGATGGAGCATTCCAGTCGTGATGCTCCGGCAACGATTGTCATCTTTGTCGCCTGGATTGTGCAAGTCTGCAAGTCTTGGACTGGACAGCTGATGTGGCATGAAGGAGGCTTTGCTTGAAAGGCATACCGATACTACACCCGGGAGCCATCTTTTGTTGTAGTTTGTTTCTTTTGGACACATTATGAATCTTGGGACACTCTTGCACGATACTTCCGCTTACACATTGTAGAAGAACGTAGGCACAGTTTGAGTGTGAGGTTCGAGTGTGATAGCTTGCTTTACTACTATTTTTGCAATGCCAGCATGATTGACACACAGGCCTCTCCGTCTTCTGTGGCAAGTTGGAGTTTGCAGCACGTTTTCTGCCTGGGTTGAGCAAATTTGCAGCACTCTCGTGTCTGAGCACATCTGCTTCCCACAGCCAGGATGCTTGCAGAACCAGCCGCAAGTGCTCTCCTTGGCAAATTAGGTTGCATGCAGTACCAGCCAGGATCCTGGCAATACAAGCCTGCAATTGGCAGTACAAGCCTTCGAGTGCTCCCCTCAGCAATCAGGATGTTTACAGACTGTAGGCATCCTGTTAGTTACAGTACAGACCAAGATGCGTGTGGTAACAGGGAGGGTGCTTGCCTTACGAGCCTCTAAGTGCCCTTCTTGGCAACCAGAGACAAATCCGTATTTGGGCAGATTTCTTTAATTTGAATTCAGGAGGTATGCATGTGCAGGTGGAGGTCGAGCGACTGAGGTCACAGGCAGCTTTGGCAGATGAAAAGGCTGCTGCGGCGGAAGCTGTGGCTGCGCGGGCGATTAGGGAGGCCAGAGAAACCATCAACGAGTCCTACATGGCCTTTCAGCGAAAGGCTGAGGACATTGCTAAGGCGGCGGAGAAATCAAAAGAGATGGAGGTGGCTGAGGGAGTTGCCGTTGCACGCAGCGAGGCCCTCGGCCTTGTGGACAAGGTACGGGGTTCAATTCCCAGAATGGGGCCCTGCGTGCATGGCATTTCTTTTTCTGTTTCCGGCCGCGCTCTCCCATTGCTTGGGCGACGGAATGCTTCGTTTGTCAGAACCCCCCACCAGAACTTAAGGGGCAAAACACGGGCTTCTAATTGGGAGCAGTGGCCTAACTAAGCATGTGCATGTCACTAGCAGTAGGTGAATGTCCTTGTTAAGCCATGTCCCCACCAAGCATGTGCCGCTCCATACTAAGCATGTGCATGTCCTAACCAAGCAAGTGCATGTGTTTACCAAGGATATGCATGTCCTAACCAAGCAAGTGCATGTGCTTACCCAGCAAGTGCATATGCTTACCGAGCAAGTGCATATGCTTACCAAGCAAGTGCATGTGCTTACCAAGCAAGTGCATGTGCTTACCAAGCATGTGCATGAACTGGCAATTGGGAGCCCGCATGCTTTACTAAGCCATGGCAGCTGGGGGGGGGCGCTGCAGGTGCGGCTGGAGGTGAATGCTCTGAGCCGGGCATTTTCTCAGAGGAGCGAGGAGCGCAGGAGCAGCCACACGGCCCACAAGCTGGCCACGGGAACGTTTGCCTTGGAGGCAGCCTTTGATGCGGGCTCCCCCCTTAAGCCTGAGCTGGACCTGCTGGCGGCGGGTGCTGGCAAGGACCCCCTGGTTTCAGCTGCACTGGCCTCCATACCTCCCGATGCCGCATCCCAGGTACACAATCCCTGGGCTTGCCACTACCCCCTCTCTGTGTGTGTGTGTGCGGGCGCGCGGGTGTGCGCGCTTGCCTGTGTAGGCATGCATGTGTGTGTCTGCGCACGCATGTGCCTGTGTGCGCACACGCATGTGTGTGTGTGTATGTGTGCGTGGGTTTGTGGATGCACAGGGGTGTGTGGTTTGCGTGTGTGCATGGGGTGTGTGTGTGTGTGTGTGTGTGTGTGTGTGTGTGTGTGTGTGTGTGTGCGCTTACAGATTTGAGCAGGATCCCCGCCTGTTCTTGTCCAGTCTGCCATTTTTGTTTCCTCTTGTGCCGCTTCTTCTTTGGCTCCTCTCCAGCACGGCGGGAATGCCTGCACGAACAGATGGTGGGCAGGATTGAAGGGGTGGGGGAAGGGGCTGCCCAGGGAGTGGCCAGCCGTGAGGAGCTGCAAGCAGAGTGGCCCCGGGTATCACAGAGGGCACGACGACTGGGCCTCATCCAGGAAGGGCAGGGCGGCCTCCTCTCTGTTGGTCTCGCCTCAATTGCCGCATGGCTCAAGGTGCGCCCCTGCATGTGCTGCCTGTGCTCTTCTGAGATCCCTTGGACAAATGGTGGGATGTAAGGGGTTGTCTTGTAGCAGAAGGTTCCAGGTTGGACCCCGTGAGCATCTGAGTCGTCCATCCTGAGTCATCTTCCATCTCTTCTCCATCTTCTGTGGAGAGCAGTCCCGTGAGTATCTGAGTCGTCCATCGTGAGTCATCTTCCATCTCTTCTCCATCTTCTGTGGAGAGCAGTCCCGTGAGTATCTGAGTCGTCCATCCTGAGTCATCTTCCATCTCTTCTCCATCTTCTGTGGAGAGCAGTCCCCCAAAGCTTCCCCAGTCTGACGAGCACTAACCTGGTGACGCATTGCCACTTAGTGTGTTGTGTCCTTGTGTCCATGTGAGGGGAGTGGGTGGGAGGGGAGAAGGGGAGGAGAGGGATGGGCAGAGAGGGAGCGAGGTTGGGAGGAGGAGGGAGGAAGGTACGGAGGGAGGGAGGGGGAAACTGGGAGAGGGAGAGCAAGAGGGAGAGAGCGAGATGAGGCGGGGAGAGTAGGGAGGGAAGGACGGGAGAGGGGGGGGAAAGGGAGGGAGGGAGAGGGACGAGGGTAGGGAGGGAGGGAGAGAGAGTAGTGAGGCAGGTGCAGGGAAAGGGGGGGGGGGAGACAGAGGAAGGGGGAGGGGGAGGGGGAGGAAGGGGGAGGGGAGAAGGGGGGGATTGGGGGGGGAAGAGGGAGGGGGGCCGAAGGGAGGGGGGGAGGGGGAGAAAGGCAGAGCGAGAGGGGTGCAGCAGCAGAGGAGCTGGCCCTCTCTTGTGGAAAGTAAGGTTGTGTGGGATGTGAACAAGGTTCCTGAGGTGCACATGGAGGGAGAAACATCAGATGCTCCATCTTCTATTGATGAAGCCGTGGCTAAAGCTGGCTTAGCGCTCCAAAGGGGGACCTCTTGGCGGCTGCTGACACCTTAGAGCGAGTCACAAAGGTCCCCGCCTGGCCTTGCCTCCAGACTTCTCCTCTGCTTCTGTTTCTTCGTGTCTCAACCCCTTTGTGCGTGCGTGCGTGCATGGTGTGTGTGTGTGTGTGTGTGTGTGTGTGTGTGTGCGTGTGTGTGTGTGTGTGTGTTTGTGTGTATGGGTGTTTGTGTGGGTGTCTGTTTGTGTGGGTGTCGTGTGTGTGTGTATGTTTGTGTGTGTGTGTGTATGTGTGTGTGTGTGTGTGTGTGTGTGTGTTGGGGGGGGTGGGGGGGTGTGTGTGACGGGCGTGCGCATTTTGCACGTGGTCATGTTTGTGTGAACCCCAAAGTAGTGGTTGTTGTGCAGATGTCTGGCCTTTGCTCCCTTGAGGAGGTAGAGACAAAGGAAGTTCGAAGCGTGACACAGCGTGATATATGTCCATCCTGCTAGTGACGTCCTGTACCCTGCAGTGGCACCTCCAGTGACACTCATAGTCCAGGCATGCATCTGTAAATATCTACCTAGGTATCTTGCCCGAGGTATTTAGTGTTAAACTAAGGATTTTGTATAGACCTGCTAGGTGTTTTGTCGGAACCTTGGTGTTCTGTTGAAACGCAGGTGTGTTGTAAGTACCCATGTGTTTTGTGGGAACCTTGGTGTTTAGTACGAACCCAGGAATTGTTTTAGGAGGCTAGGGTGTTTAGGAACCCAGGTGTGTCGTAAGAAGCCAGGTGTTCTGCAGCAGAGCGATACTGTTTTGCAAGTGCAGTGGTGTCACTCTGCAAAGCAGCCGAGGAAAAAACAGCTGGAGATGGAATGTCACACTGTTCCTGTGTTTCAGAAAGGGCAAGGCAGGTGTGGGTGGAGGACAAGGACCGTGATGGAGGTAGTGTAGCTGAGAACTCCCGCGTGGTGGAATTTGTGTGGGCTTTCAGCGCAAATTTCGTCCAGTCGGAACAGTCCCGATCATGGCAGATTTCGGGCTGAAATGTGATGTCGCGGGAGTTCCCAGTATAGGAGATCCAAGCCAACTGTGGGTTGGATCTGCCAAGGCGACTGTTCCTGTGTAATGGCAAGCATGCATGTGAGGCATGATTCACATGGAACACACGTGAGGCATGATTCAAATGGCACAGACTTCCTTGCTGGCAGGCAGTTACATTAGCCAGACATAATATGGCACGCCCATGGTTCGTGGCAAGCACTTGTTGGAGGCACACATCAGACCGCACATCAAATGCTTTGTGCCACGCACTTATGTGAGGCACACACGAATGGGGCATCACAAGCTTTGTGGCAAGCATCTATTTAATGCACACTCGCATGGCACATGACATGCTTTCTGTGGCAAGCAATTGTGTGCAGCATGCATCACATGGAACACGCGGGATCCTAGCGACCACGTGGATTTCACGTGTCATACAAAAGAATCTGAGCTTCCTCAGTGAGGTTTGGGACCCCCGGGGGGGGGGGGGAGCGCGGGGAGTTGGTGGCGTTTTGGTCAAATTTGACTTCGGTGAAGGCTTAGATGGGCACACGAGTATTTTGGGGTTGGGGCGGGGAGCTGAGGGGTTGGGACTGTGAAAGAAATGTTCAAGGAAAACGAACTGATATTTTGCTGCTAAGGGAGTGGGGCGAGAGGGGTGCAGGGGACTGCGGCAGCGTCCTCGGTGGGACCCTGGGTGGAAGCTGCCAGATCAAGGGCCGTAACTGAGCAGGCAGTACGTCTCCTCCAAGCACATGCTGCCACGATTTCTAGCAGCCTCAGCTGACGATGAAGAAGAAGAAGGCGAAGAAGGTTGCATACGTCGAGCCACTAGCAGCCGATGAAACGGGAATTGCTCCTACAGTGACCAACAGTTTGGAGCGAAGCGCGAAACACTCTGTAACGGGCAAACAACAGCTGGAGAGTTCTCGCCGGAGAAATAGTCTCGAAGGGCGAGTGCCAGAGCCGGACAAGGGGCGGAACCGAGCTGACGTCTGCAAGGGAGAGATATTGCCGCGAGGGAGGGGTTTGATTGAGCCTTGACTGTCGAGCATGAACAAGATCTTTTCTGCAAGCGGCATTTGGGCGTCGCTTATCATCCCAGATGAAGTCTTTATCTGTAGATATGGTCAGGATTCGGCTAGGCATCTCCCAACATGGTGGTGACTACTGGACGTTCAGAGGCAAAGTAAGGAAATACGGCGCATGCAAGGGATGCTCAGCTGACCTGACAATAGGCGAACTATATCTATATTTGTAAATGTTGGGAATGTTGCCCAGTTTGAAAATGTTGTTCCATGGACTTTCAGCCGCAACCTAGCAGGCTGGTATGGTTGTTGATTAGACGCCAGCCAGCGCGGACAATAAAGCCACACAGTTGTACTTCAGGCAAGCTGCCTTTGGCAGAGGTATAAGTGCCAGCCAACCAGGTGGGTTCGACCCCAAGGTAATGTTCGGGGACTGTCAGTCTTGCGGCGTCAGTTAATGCCTACGCTAGCAGGGTATGAAGACGTTGCCACCATAAAAGCTATTCAATGTCGGTACCATAATCGATGCGACGTTGCCAC